>VXAU01003742.1:977999-1074563 GCA_013399695.1 Formicarius rufipectus | reverse complement strand
GGCGGCCGCTCGCACGGACACGCTCCCACACCCTGCGGCGCTCGGCCCCGCTTCCGCCGCCGCGCCGCGCCCCTTCCGCCGCCCGCGGCACCGCCCCGACCCGCCCGGGGTTGGGCAGGGGATGGGGGTGCTGGGGAGGCTGCAAACACTTCCCTACCCCCCAGAGCAGGGGAACCCACCCCGGGCACCAGCACAGAGGGCTCTTTGTGTGCCGCGATCGCCCCCGGCCGCGGTGGGAGCGCGGGGAAGGGAGGAGGCGGCTGCGGCCTGTGAGCCAGGCAGGTCCGCCGGTAGCAAAGCGAGCGGAGTTCGTGGGTTTGCTGCAGGTTCTTGGTGGTGTTTTTCTTTGCCTGGCAGGATCAGTTAGGTTGGAAGAGAGCTCTGAAATCATCGGGGCCGACGCCACCACGCCAGCCGGAGCATGGTGCTCTTCCAGTGTGTCCTTAAGCACCTCGAGGGATGGCGACTCCACCACCACCCCATTCCAGAGGGACGCACATACAGGCAGTCCTGTGCGCCCTCACAGAGGTTAACATTTCACAAATGCTTTCGATTGCAAGATCGCCTTGAAATGCTGCTGTAGTAGCAGCTCCTCCCTACAACTCAAACTGCGTGTTTTCACTGAAAAAACCATGGTCCTTATCGGCTAGATAGGTTTTATTGCAACTGTAATAAGCAACATGCTTTCAATTGCAAGATCACCCTGAAATGCTGCTCTAGTAGCAGCTCCTCCCTACAACTCAAACTGCATGTTTTCACTGAAAAAAACACAATCCTTATTGGCTAGGTAGGTTTTATGCAACTGTAATAAACAACATTTTCTAGAGGAATGGTGAGAGAAAACATTTTTGAGGCATGAGGAAAAGTCTGGCTTGGTCTTCAAGAAGGAATCCAAGCAAAAGAGTTCCACTTTGTAACCCATACAATCCTTTTGGATAAGAAGTGACAGGGCACACAACCCCCTGCTTTGCTCCCATGTCTCAAGTTTATGGCAGCAGCACTTATCCAAGCGTTATTATTGGAGCTGAAGGCACTCAGTTCAATTACAGCATCCTGGAGTCCCATTTTCTACTCTCAGCTACAATTCTGGACCCGTCAAAGTCACTGTCAGATTCCTTTTCAGTGATGGAAGGACTTCATTAGTTTCCTGCTTAGTCTTGGTCCAAAGGTTAATTACTTTGGAAAGTCAGAAGGAAAATTACTTGGCACCCACAAGTTATCTTAAGCTGCAAACATCGATTCAGCTCAATCAGTTATTGTCATCTCTCTCTTTTTTCTTTTCTAGATGAAACTTGTTTTTTTCCCCTGATCTTCTCCATAGCTCCTATTTTCCCAGTTTCTGTCTAGGCCATTCCCAGTGCTCTTGCTGGGGTTTGGGACTGCTGATTCATGGCAGAATTACTTGTTTTCAACACTCCTTTCGCACATATCCATGTATCATACTCAGTTTGTGGAGGTGTGTTGTCAACACCTGTTCATTTAGCTGCTGCTGTACCTTCAGCCTCCTTACCTCTCTTCACATGTTGTCACAGCTCATGCCTCTTACTTCAGCAGGGTGCACCCAGCTCCCTTCATACTGCCCCTCCAATTTGTCCAGACAAAATTCCTGTCATCACCACTGAAGTGCTTTCAATCCTTAACTGGTATTTTTGCACTGTGGACTCTCTATCACTGTATCTAGATAGGACAATTCCACACTGTGCAGTGACAGAGGTGAAGCACCACCCTCTGCCTTCACAATGCTCCTGTGGCTGTGTCCCTGCTGGGCTGGAGGCCACTGAGACATAACTGTGTTAATGAAACAGGTAATTCCTCCCTGACCTCTTCCTAGCCTGGGGTCTTCCACCCACACCAGTCCGTGTGTGCCTGGTCTGATGCAAGAGATAATCAGTGCACCCTGCAGTTCTTCCAGGCACAGAGGGCTGAAGGCTGGAACCAGCATCAAACCTCAGCTCTGAAACATGTTGCAACAGCAGCGAGTGGCTCAAAGCATCACCTTTCAGAGGAGGACATGCACGTTGGCTCAAAGGATCTGAGACTGGAGACCCAAAACTCTGTGCAAGAACAGCCTCTACTTCAGGGACAGGCTCAATCCATGAGAAAATGAGCACAACAGAGAGACCAGCCTGCTTGGCTGAGCAGCAGAATACACTGGTCTGCATATTGCCTGAGAGGCACATTTCAGGAGAGGTATACATGGAATTTGGTTTTAACAGCTGGTCAGTGTTAACCCCATTGCTTCAGGGAGTGAAAAAGGGTTGCATTGAGAGCACTTGTTGGTGTGCTTATGGTGAGGTACAGCTTTATGTAGAATAAATCCACAAGAGAGGAAATCACAAGATTCTGCTCCAAGAAAGGGGACAGCCCTTGGCTGAGATGGAGGCCCCTCATTAGGGGAGCGGTTCATTACAAGGGCTATGAGACCCAAGCTCTTCCCTGGATACATTCACCTTTGGAAGAAGCCTCTCTGCAGTCAGCTGGGGCTGAGAGGACAGTTTGTTCCCGTCTTTTGCAGCTGCTTCACTACACAGGATTCCAGGTTTCAAAACTTTTCTCTAGCACGAAGTTTACTTAACATCAATAGCAGTTAAAAGAAGTGGAACGAGCTCTTTGTCAAAGACTGCAGTTGCCAAACAGGGAGAGCTGGCTCTGCGAGCGGCAAGGACAAAGGAAGCTCTTCCCAGCAGATGGCACAAGAGCTTGAGCTGCTTCAGTCGCTGCTCTCAGGTGTGCTTTCTGGCACAGGAAAAGCGAACCTGAGATTTGTACTAAAATATTGTAATTCAACTGATAATCCTTCGTTCAGAAATACAGTCCTGGTGACCTTTTTAATTTTTGTGGGTTTTTTTTCCTTGCCATTTTTGTTGAAAGCAATAGGTCTCAGCTGCTGTGGGTACCAGAAGTGAACAGTTGATGGCACTGCATGATCGCTGTCCCTGCACTGATGTCTCCCTGCAGCCTGTCTCTGAATGAAAAGGGAAGGTGTTACACTTCCAGGCTCTAAGAAAGACACTCACAAAATGTGATCATCACCTTCGAAGTATGTTTTATTTCTTGATTCTTCTGGTACTCATTTTCTCTGAGTATGAGACTGCACAGTCTGGACATGTCAGTCATTCTAGAGCTGGATCTCATGGATAACTAAATAATGGATTAGGTGATGGATCCCAAATGGAACTGGTGTAGTGGTTATGGCAGCTGTCACAGCTGCCCTGCTGGAGCTGACAGCTGGGATGGATGTCCACCAGAAGTCTCATCAGTGTATTAAGAATTCCATCATTTGCAGTGCTGGTTGTGGTGTGATTTGAATTGTACATGGTAGAGATAAGAAGGAGACTTGTAAGGAAGTAACAAGAAACACAGAAAAGGAAAACTTTTTTCCCCTGAATATTTCTGCAACAGGAAATAGAAAAAACTCTGCATTTCTTATCTGTCTTGTGTTTTCTCTGTACATAAGCTGCTTGTGACATTACAAACTGCTGTGATGAAGTTAAAACTCAAATTAGCTTAGAGTTAAATTTACAACCAAACTGGGATCGGGGTAAACATCTTGCATAGGAAAGAACTATTATTAACTTTAATTAAAGCAACATTTAAAGCAAAGAGCAGCAGGTTTTCCTCATCATCCTTGCCAGCTAAATGCTAGACTACATAATACTTTGTTTGGCCATCTTTCACTTCTTCCTTCTGTCCAAGGAATGCAAGTGGTTTAGAGAAGCTTCTCTATTAAATGCAATTTGGATCGAAGTCAAATGGCTGTTTTAATTTGAAGGTGTCTAAAGGTCTGAAGGTGACTTAGGAGAGCACAGTTAAGAGCATAACTACAAGGGAACTTATAAGAAGTAACTGTGGGAGCATGAAAATATAAATGACCTAAATAGTATAAAATAGTATGATGGGAAATATGGTTGGAACAAATGTCTTGGATGGGATAGGAATTCATCTCCAGGAATGCAATTTTGGCAGTAGTGTCCCAAACAGAGAATGCTATTTCTGTGGAAATGCACTGAACTCTGGGTCATGAATTAAACTCAGGTAATTTATGTTCTGCTCATAAAAAGTGGCAGTGCAAAAAATCAAGCAGAAATGGAATAGAATATATTACTGTAAATTTTGTAGCTGCTGAGACCTGTAGAGTTGTCATGCACATCTGATGCCAGGTAATGCCTAAGAAAAATTCAAGCCAAGGAACCTTCAAAACTGCCAACTCAATGACCTTAAGGAAATCCAGTTTCCAAGCAGCATGTGAAGAGAAGTTTAAAGAGGTGGCTTCCTAAACCCTGAACTTTATTTATTAGCTGTTTCTGACAAGCCCTAAAGAAAGGCAAAAGCCTTGAAATGGTAAACTTTGAAATTGCATGGCAAGTGTTCATTTTATAGGGAACTCTGATCTTCAGGAAATACCAATGCTATTCAATTTCCTGCTTTCTTATTCTTTTCTCTCTTGGTGTTTAATACCAGTCTGCTGTGCAGACCTTCCAAGACAGTGTCAGTTCCAAGGCTTGGCTGCCTGGGCCCTGCAGAGCTCCAGCTTTCTCACAACCAGCTATCCTCCAGGTGCCTTTGAAGTAGGATTTCTGCTAGAAAAGTAGCTATGGAAGAAACAATCCTCCCTGTGGTAATCACAGTTAGGTCTGCTAAAATTTTGATAATGTGTCACCCCTTGGTCGGTGCAGGTCAGCTGGAATTCTTCATGGGGAGACACATTCAGAGGAGAAATCTCTATTTGGCAGGAGGATACATCCCTCTGGGGTATGGTGAGATCAACTTAGACAAGTCCAGGCCCCTTTTGGCAAATGTGGGAGAAATCTCTCCTTAATACATGGAGTGGTGGAGCTCCTTCTTTGGTATAACACATAGGGGAGCCTGGCATGACGTTTGCTCTGGGTGTCTCCAGGGAAAGGCAGCTTCTCTCACAGCAATATATATCTGTTTCAGGCCACACTTCAAAGTCCAGCCTGGGTTTTTGGTGTTTGCTTTTCTCCTTTTAAACAGGAACTATCTGTAGGGCTAAAATCTGAAGCTTAAAGAACTGTTCAAGCTGCCCAGAGCTGCAAAGAGTTTCTTTATAGTTAGTATAAATGCATGAAATATTTAACCTTCAGCCTGTGAAAACCCTGACTTTTAAAAAAGAATTTACAGCATAGGGTGGAGTTTTATCTGCTCCTAAATAGGACAATGACTTCTGCCCCAAATCTCAAATTCCAGTGTGCAATGAATCAATTGCAGAGGAGGAGATGACTGTTCCTCCATCTCCTCCTGTAATTGACTCTCAAAAACTTGAGTTTTCTCGGATGAGTCAGGGTGAGAGCTCTGAAGTAGCACAGCTCCAGCTGGATATCTGTGCTTATTCTGGTTTGTGGCTCAAGGTGTCTTTTCTTAATAAGCACCTACCACTAGACCATTAATAGTTTGACAGTCCACAGCTTCCAAGGAAATGCTTACCAGCATTCAGAGCTGGAAAATAACTCTGAGAACAGCATAGGCCTGATAAAAGGATTAATAAATCACAGCTCTGAGAGCTGTAAATTCAGTTTTGTCTGACACTGGCTCTAAGGATTATTTTGTACATCCAGTGCTCTTAATTGCTTTTTCTCCCTGAAGTTTGGTGCAGCTCTGGGATGGATTTTGGAGAGCTTTTGCAAACAAACTGAACCAGATTTCTTCCTGATTTATATTTAAACTCTGATCCTTACAGCAGACATCTGTATCTGAGCTGTACTGAGGGGACTGATAAACACAGAGAGTAAGGGGTGACACCTTCTCTCGCTTCCATCATAGCAAAAGTAGAATTTTTTTGCAGAATGAAACTGCCAACCATTCCCACCTAGTTCTGCTATTACACTTTTAGTGGAATTGTTCCGTCTGTTTCTCTGAAAATGAAAGTCTGTTTTTACTCCTGCCACCTGCTATTTCCATATGAAAAAGCTGTTTCTTATTATGAAGGTACCATTTCTCCCAAGGGCAAAGTAAGGACATCTCATCACGCTGCTCTTCCTGAAATTTCAGTAACCAGATTCAATATGTTACTAGGTTTGATCTACTTTTTTACAAAGCTTAAAGCCTCTCAGGGAAACCTGGAGTTCTGTCTGCAGGTATTTACAAAACAAAATGTCATTTCCCTGCTGAACCGTAAGACAGTCTGATCTGGCAAAACAAAAAAGAGAATACAAAACCAAGACTCACTTTAGCTGTGAGGCTTATCCAGTCACAAGCACTTGAAAACCACAATATGATTTCCAAGTACAGACCATATTTTTATCCCAGGCAACAACACTGTAACCAAAAAGTTCCTTCCTGCTGACTTCTTGATGTAAGCAATGGTGAACAGTTGAGATGGCCTGAAGTTAGTCTCCCATGAAGGTCAGCTTTTTGCAGATTCCCTTGTGCTTTTTAAGAAACCCTTTAAACTGTCCCTTGACTCCTGGACAAACTCTGCAAATGAGTTACTTTTCATACCCACCTTTTAATGAACCCCTTGATATCATGAGCTCTGTCTCCCAGCAGTGTGGGTTAATTCCATGTTCCAAGAAGACAGTTAGTGGCATGATCATGAGCCACCTGGGTTTCTTCAGCAGGATTCTTAGAGAAGAATCAGGGAAAACTGGTCTTCCTCTTAGCATTTGTATAGACGAAATGTAACCCATCAGGGAGTGCACTCTGGAGAGCACAGGACACAAAGGAGTTTATAACACAGTAAGTTTGATGTTGCAGGCCTGGATTCACTGCTGGAGATTCCCAGCTGGCTGACCAAAGGCTTTGGTGTGGGCCATTTGCTGGACTTTTGGCTGTGCTTCAGGTCACCTTTTCAGAGCAGTGCAGGCACAAACATGAGTCAGGAAAGATTGCCACGATTGCAAAGCTCCTTTCAGTACTGTATCCTTTCTCCTGATAGCCTGGCAATCTTGTGGGCTGAGATACACTCTTTCCTCTGCCCAGGGTTAATAGGTGTCTTCAGGGACGGAAAGGAATAGGCTGAATTGAAGGCTAAATAAAAGATAGAGATGATTTTTTGCTCAAATTCCCAGAAAGCCATCAACTCTCACCAGATCTCTGACCAGGACACTACAGCTCATTGGAGACTATGCAGGTTCAGAAAAATACACTGGGAGTGTTGCTTCTTGACTCCTTTAGGTTCTTGCCTAAGATGAATCCTGCAGGAATAAGGATAGGGGCCCATAGCAGCCTGAGGCTTTCTTGAAAATCCTAGCTGAGAGTTCCTTATTCCTATTAAAGATCTGCCTGGTTGTGCAAATCATCTTTATTTCAGGTCTGATTCATTTATTGAATACTCACGGATCAGCCAAAGGCTGGGGCAGTAAATGGGAACACATTAACATGTTCACTCTTGGATTGCCAAAATATTATCCAATTATCTGTGCTAATGCCAGCTGCCTTGGAACACAAAAAGCCCTTAATAAAGAAGCAACTGTGGTAAAGAAATGATGAAATGAAAATAGCAGAAGATGGCTCCCCAGGCTGGGTGAGATGGAGATGCAAAGGAATAACATAAACATCACAAATGCATACCTAAACACTGTGCAAATGTAAATATGTCAAGGAATGAAGTCATTTTAGCCCCAGGAATAGAGACAGAGTGTGGCATTTTGTTTTAAATCAGCTTTCTGTCAGATTTCTTGGAGGAAGCACCACAAAACTGCCGTAAGCCCTGAACTACAAGTGGTACCAGCCACTAGGTGTCCCAGAGCCGCGCTCAGACTGCACCCATCAGCTGCAGACAGAGGGAAAGCAAACTCCGTGGTTCAGGAGAGAGGATAGCCTTCAGCTGACCAACTGATTTGGCTGGAATGAGTATATACATGCTCTTCTTTAGACCTTGTATTTTAGCTGTGATGCTGTGAGGAAATAAGGAGTCTGGGCAGATGATCTGAGAAAGAGTTTCTACATCCCAAAGTCAGTCTTGCTTCTTTTATTGCTACCTTAAGCCTAAGCAACACTGCTCAGGAAAGCAAAGTGAGATGGGAAAGCCAACACTTCAGTGTTAATAAGCTCCTCAGAGTAACAGGTGGAAGAGCAGAAGACAAGTATTTCTGGTCTTGCCAAGTTGGTGTAACCATGGGATCTGCACATGCAGATAAAGGTGCAATGTCAAGTTGCTTTTCTTTTCCTATTCCTCATTTGTAGTTTAGTGTCTTTTCTCAGCAAGCTGCAATGATGAAAGGTTCCATGCACACGTATACTGTCCTATTCCCACTATTTCTCCCTTCATTTCATTGATTTGCTATGATACTCAAAAGTGTTGTGATTCTGCATTCAACACAGGAAAGTTGTGAGCAGCCCTCTAAGAGTAAAGAACGAGAAAATGGTTCAAGCATGGTTTGTGCTCCTTCCACACGAAAGTGTTTTACAAAAAACCACCTTTCCAACATCCTGATGCCCACAGGGCCTCCCTCAGCCCACATTTAACCTCCCTTTATCTCCCCATTCTTGTCTATCTCTTCTCCTTTGAACAATCTTTATGGTGACTGAACATATCTCTGCTTCTGTGAAGCTTTCTGAAGCTGTGTTAGGGCTCCCATATTTCTCTTCTCTGTGTTTCCCTGCACAAGGATGATGCTACTGCTCAGTCCATCTCATAGAGCCCAAGCAGAGTGGCTTTGCCTGACATGAACAGTGTGTCAATACTGAGCCAGCACAGTAAGTCCTTCCTTTTTGGGATCTGCCCTGGGACTGCTCTGGATGCACCCCTAACATATGGTTGGGATTTTGGGGTGCTCAGAAACCCTGGGGGGAAAGCCTCAAAGTCCACTGCTCTGCTTCCTGCTCTAAGTACTCTGCTACACATGAATGCTGACTTTTTCCTGATTGTCAGGAAAAACAAGGAGGCTGTGGTCCTGTGATAGTCCCAACCCCACCTTTTTCCTTCTCCACTCACTCGCCACTCAGTTGCTATTTCTTCACTGTCAGGGCAGTAATTTAATAACACATACCAGGAACCAGCCAGCATGTCCAATAAAGGAACAGAAGCAATTTAATATGATTCATGATCAGTCACAACTAAGCAACCACACTAATTTTTTGGCATTCATTCCTGGGAGTAAGGATTCAAGGAAAAAAAGATATTCTTGATTAGATTCAAAGAAAGTAGAGGAGCCTGCAACCTCCTCAGAGAGAAAGGAAGGGAAATGAATTCAAGACATCCTTTTTGTATAAGTGACTTGCTGCACTGCTGGATAAGGAGGGAGAAAGGATTCTGTTGGAGAACTGTGGTGTTGCCACTTGTCTCCTCCAAACCATTCCTGTCAGAAGGTATAAAAAAATTTCAAGAGACAAGGCTGGATGTGGTAGTATAAGGTTCCTGAAGTGCTGTAAACTCTTGCTTCCTTCCCATTGAATACATCAGCTACTAAGCAGGGTGAGATATAAAGGGGATTTTGGAGGCAGGAAGGTTGCATGGGGGCATCTGCCCTCCATTCTGGTGCAGAATTGTGGTGTCATTTGTACTTGACAGATCCTGAGGATGAATGAGAGAGAACTAATGAGATCATCAGGAAGAAACCATTTATTAATGCTTCCCTTGGTAGAAAAATCCATTGTGTCCTTCTCTGTCTCCTTCCACCTTACTTACAACTCAGTGATACTGGGTGACATTTTTAGCTTAGTCATTTTATCAAGGCTGTGAGATAAATCACTGCCTGGTGAGGGAAATGAGCTCAGCAACATTTATAACAGTGTGGGGTCTCATGAAATCTTAATTTAATGACCTTTGAATAAGAATAGAGGCAAATCTACACCTCTGTCAGGAGACCATATTCTGGACTCAGTCAAATCCTGTCATCTGTTTCTCTGGCTGTTCTGAGCCTGTACTGCAAACGGGCCCAGATCTCAGATGATTCTCTCCTTTTGTCTAATGGGAGTGCTCAGAGAGTTCATATCTGCAGGCAAAGCTGCAGGCAGAGGGAGAAATCCTTTTCCCAGGATACATCAGTGCTGGTGAAAGAGCTGTCAGTAGTCAGGACTGCCAGGCACAGGCTTTAGCTGATGTTTAATGCTGTCCAAAAGCAGGCAGGGAGAGGAGGAGGACAGTCTGCAGTCTTGCTCTTCTGAAGCTTGTCTGTGACTGTAGGGGCCAAAATCAGGACATGCTACAGCATTATCAAACCCCAGTTATCTGGCAAAGCTGTCAGTTTGCACCTTGGTCCTGGGGAAGCCCCATGGTAGGTAGGAAGGCAGCCAAGCCTTGACCTGTGCATGATCTATGCCTAAGAGGATCTGTGCCCTCTCACAGTGCCCAGGGACCTCCTTTGAGCACATATGGGCCTGTGGTTAATGGCATTAACCCAGGCAACAACTGTAATAGATGAGGAAAGTGTCCTGGGAACTGCACCCCAAAAGCCCAGTGATGACAAGTTCACGCTGCAACTGCACAGAACTTGTGACCTGAAGGCGACAAGACAAAGCACAGTGTGGGCTCCTAAGCAGGTGAGCTCAGACTGCCCAGACTGTTACACTCTTCTAGTTGTTGGAGGACTGCTGTTGCTATCCTTCAGAATCCATCCCTTTGACACCTGTTTATCTGCCCACGTCTCTTTCTATGGCCGAATCTCTGCATTCTTCTCTGCACATATATCTAAATAATGAAAGAAATCAGAAGAAACACTGAAGCAGCAGTGATGCCACTATTCCCATGATCATCACTATTTGCCATATCTACCATCAGTTACGGTTTGCTTGTCCTGGGTTTTATCCAAAAACATGAGAATAAGATATTCTTTGCCAGAGGGAACACAGAGTGCAGTTTAGAGTGTGATGCAGCAGATGAGGGTGGTCCAGGCTGGCAGAGACCAGAGCTCCCTGCTCAGCTGTGTGTCAGATCTCTCTAGTCCTGGACACAAGGCAGCCCCGCTGGCCAAGGAGCCTCTTGCCTGGGAGGAAGCAAAGATAGAAGTGCTTGATGTTGGCTCTGCCCAGAGACAGGGAGAGGAGCTGAAGTGGCGAGCTGGCTTTGCCAGGAAGCTGAACTCCTGGGTGGTGGGACGCGGCTGTCAGGAAGCCCGGCCAAATGTCTCCAAGAGCTTGTGACGTGGCACTGCCTCGCCACCACACACACACCATCTGCCACCAGCCATCCCCAAGCACAGCCTGAGCTCAGAGCTGCTCTGCAAAGCAAGGCTTCAAATTAGGTCTGGGAGAAGGAGAAGGAACCTGGTAGCAAATGCCACCCCACGCAGGGGTACCGAGTGCGGGCTGTGAAATGAGGTGGGTGTGCTGCACAGCATCCTGAGAGCACCTGGCCCTGAGTGTGTCCCAGGACTGAAGCCTAGGGCTGCTCAGTCTGCCCAGCACTGCAGAATGGCTGCATCCTCAGTGGCTTCCTCCCTGTCAAAAGTCTGAAGAAACTTCCATAAAGAGAAAGAAGAGGCAGCTCACAGAGACACAATTAACTCCGTGCTGTGTTGGTGTGGTGGAGCACATGTGTGTGATCCTTCTCTCCTTGGTTTGCTCAGGAAAGTTTGGAGCCCGATCCTTCTGCCTGCATGGGGTCTATCAAAATGCCAATTCCTCTGCTGACCTTGTTGCTGTCCTGCAGCTCAGACACCCCTGGTTCCCCCATGAGAGGCTGCAGGACTGAGGCTGCCTTCCATCCACCAGCATGGCCAGGGAATGCACACTGCTCCCTCCCACAGGTGCACAAGAAAACCTGGAATTGGTGTTTGCTTTTTATAGGGCCACTCTCCCACATGTGGTCCCTTGCCTTCTTTCCTGGTACAGATCCTCTGGAACTAGAGGAATTTGCCATTTTAAGAGAAAAATACTATTGATGAACATAAAGAGTCAAAGATTTTACTCTCTCCCACCCTTCCCTTTCCTCTCCCAATTGTATTGCTGTTGGGGACAGCCACCTGCTCTGCCTGCCCCAGGACTCAGCCCTTGGAATAATAATATCTATCTCCAAGTAGTCCTGAGCACAGGAAAGCCACGAGCCAGCAGAGTCTGCAAGCACTAGAATGAGGAAGCCTTGTGGGAACTGAGTGACAAAATAGCAGGCCCAACCTAATCATCCTCTTGGAGCACTCCCATTGCTTGGGAAGCTGAGACAAGCAGTGGAGAGAAGCTGCTCTGGGTTATCACTGCTGCACACAGAGCAAACCTGTGCCAGGCATCGTCCTCAATTCCCAGGCTGCTTGGCACCTGTCTGCCACCCAGCTCAAATCTAGAGACTTTGCATAAAAAAGAATGCCAATCTTCTGAAGTGCTTACTAGTGAGTTCCTTCTCAGGAAAGAAAACGTGGCTTTCTAATGCAGCTCCTATTCTCTGGTGTTTCACAGTTATCAGCTGCAGCCTGACAGCACTGTGACAACTCCAGCAAAGCCCAGAGCTGTGCCACAGTCAGCAGAAGATGGACAGAAAGAGCTGGCAGTTGTAGGATGCCCCTTGTCTGACCCTCTGCAAACTGGGACTGCAGTGAAGCTGTATGGGGCTGATAACCTGCTGCACTGCTTTGTGTGCACACCACAAAGCAGAAGGGATTGAGCCCCAGGATTATTCATATCAAGAGACTGGAATGTCAAGTCCAACCTGGCCAGCAAAATCGATTCCTTCCTGACCAAGGGCAGGTGGAGCTTAGCAGGCTGTGCAGCAGTCAGGTTGCACTGAAAAAAAAAGGTTACTCCTTGGAGAGTAGGGTTGAGCTCCACCATCCAGGGCATTTCCCCTCCACCCTCAGGGAACTGTGCTCTACTTTTTCCTCTAAGAACTTTCTTCTTTGTCCCTGCAGCTTTTAGTTAACAAGATATCCCTGCTCTAGAAACTCCAAAGAAAAAAAGTAAATTGTTGCCAACTTTCTTCGAGGTTCCTTTGCAGAAAGTCCAATAAAGCACAGGAATAGATTTGATTTGCTAGAAAGTAGGACTTTTTCCTCCCTAGAGCTTGTTCCTATCGCCGTGGAGAAAGCTGCAGCATGGTGATCCACCTGCATGTGGGAGCATGGTGGGAACAAGCCCAGAAACAAGTGGAGAATCCCCAGCCCTGCCTCAGCAGAGCTCCTGGAGTGCTGGCAAAGGGCTCCATGTTACTGCTCTGTTCGTGATCTCCTGGTGGGTTTTAAAGTAGGGCAGATATACATTAACCCTGTTTCTCTTACCCTCCTGCCAGGTGTGGGCTGTATGTGCTGGGGATCACTTCTGTAAATGGTTAATGTAAACAGAAAGGAAACTTTGTAGTGAACAAGAGGTGACAAGGCGTGAGCCACAAACAGCCTTTTGCAGGGTGAGTGGGAGCTTTCTCAGCTGGTCTGACAAGCTGAATTTTGTTATTCTGAGGTGGGGATGGGGATAGTGCCAGAGCTCCGCACCTGTACAGGGCACTGTGTCCATCACAGGAGGTCCTACAGTCCATCTGGGCTTCCTGGGGAGGGCATCTACATTATCCCATGTTTACAAAATGCCCACTTAGTGCTGGAGCAGAATGCCCTGGGATGACTGCCTTTGCCAGGGAAATAGGCTCACTCAGGGTGACAGGCTGCCTGCAGCACTGCACAGGCGTGGAGGGCAGGAAATCGAGAACAAATACCCTGTTCAAATACTGGAGGACAGCGTGTAATTACCTGAGCTGGGAGCTGGCCAGGACTCCAGGAGTGTCAGTGCTGCAAGAGCAAAAGAGATGGAAAACATGAGGGAGCAAGGGATGAGGGAGGTGGGTACTGGTGAACCAGGCACAGATTTTGACTCTTTTTGGGAAGGCAATACCACAGCATCTCTGCACTCTGCCTGTTACTGGGGCTTTGATCCAGCATGGATAGAGAAGAGATGTAGTCCCCAGTGTGCCTGTTGCACCCTTCCCAGCCACTCCACTGCCCTGAGGAGCTGGGGATCTGCCCAGGGAGTGTTTGGACACACTTAGACATCATACCACCCCTCATTGCTGTGTCCCAGCTCATGCAGAGCCCACAGCAGCCACACTGGACTCAATGCAGTGGTCCTTGTTATACCCCATTCCAGGCCCAAGGTAAGTTTTTGCATCCACATCTGAATGCTGCTGGAATGGCAAATAGGGATTTGAGTCCCAGAACCTGTTGGCAGTGCCTGGGGCAGGTGGGCAACTGGCTGGCTGTAGAGAATGTGTGTTGGGATCCAGGACTTACTATCAGCCCTGAAAATCTGTGTCTCCCAGAGGATCTCACAGCTGCAGTTGAACTGATTCAAAGGCCAGCCTGGCCTTGTGAGCTGCATTTCAGTGTCCTCTGGAGCACCAGGCTATGCAGTTCCCTCTGAAGAGAAGTGAGCAGCCCCAATCATCTCCTCCTTCCCATCCACATTGCCGTGTATCCCATCATACTTTTCAAGAACATTTTTTCTCCTTAATCACCAGCCCCAACTTTCAAAGTTAATTGGGGCTGGTGAGGTATAAATAGATGCTGGACCAGATGGAAACTCTGTCGTGATTTATAGCTCGCTGAGCCATCACATGTTCCACTTGTTCTCTGAGCAAGGGCACTATTCATTATGACACTGCCCAGGCAGATCGCAGGGGAGGTTACGACAATGGTATTCAAGCTGAGGACTTAAATATAACCAGGCTGTGACTTTTTGCTGAGTGAGCGAGATGCAGACAGGACCTGCCTGTTGCAGTGGCACAGTTTTCAGGGCATATCTCCAGTGAGCCCCAGGGAAGAAGGTGAAGCATGTATTTTGGAGACCTTTGTATGGGCAGAGCCAAAATAGGTCCTTTGCAGGGTCCTGCTTTTGTCCAGGCAAACTGCAATAAAGCCAAGTGATATTTTCTAAGCCCTGGGAAGGGAGCACTGTGCATTCCTGGCCTGAGGAAGGCCAAAAGAGAAACATGGTGTGGACATCCCACCCAAAAAACTCTGTATCCTTTGCTCCACAGCTCCAGCTGGATGTGGACCATCATCTGGAGTGCATGTGTCACCCTGAGTGCTGCAGTTCAGACTGATGAGAGCAGGGGAGAGAGGTGGCTCCTTATCAGTGTTTCCAGGGGGATATAAGGATCAAAGGACTTGCTGGAGGTCATCTGGAAGGGTCTGGTGCTGCACCAGGTCTCCTGAGTTTCAGGTCTCTTTTCATCACTGCCTGTTTCTTCTTGTAGCCCACGCTTAAAACTTCTCTTCAGTTATCCATTGTGAATTGGGATTTTGCTAATTACTGGAAGAAAAGGAAGCTCAGGGCAAAGGGGGTGACTAGTCCTGTCTTTCCCCAAGCCCTTTCTGCCTGAGGGACACATTCCCCATTATTTATGAAGCACTCAGTTCAATAACAGTTTGCAGTTGTCCTGATTTTTCTGGGACCTGCTGCTCAGTGGTAAAATGAGAACACGAGTCACAACTTCCTCCTGCTTTTCAAAAACATTGACCTCTTGCATTCCCTGCAGTGCACAGCTTCGAAATACAGACACGTGTCACACCCTACTGCCAGATAGGAAGAAATCTTTACAAAAGCTTCCTTGGGAACTCTTTGCATGACAAACTGCATAAGATGTGCAATTACAGAGCCATGATTTAAGAACTTAAAACCCAGCTAAGCTTGATAGAAGGTATCAGACTTAAAAACAATACGTAGGGAGAATTTAATCTTGCAGAGACTGCAGTTATTTGAGGGGAGAGATTGTGTTTGGGATTAAGAGTCAAATTACTCCACAAGTTTTTATTAAACCTTTATATTTTCCGCTGTACCTTCTTACAACTGTTTTGGGACAGGAGCTTAGTTTTATGATGGGCATAAATCCCCAAAATACAGTTTGGATTCTCTGAAACAGGAAAAACAGGAACAAAATGGATTTGGACCTTATCTGGGCTGCTGCTGACTTAGAGCTCACACACTGGTATTTCATTAAGGCATGTGAT
The DNA here is from genome assembly GCA_013399695.1 of Formicarius rufipectus. Taxonomy (NCBI): domain Eukaryota; kingdom Metazoa; phylum Chordata; class Aves; order Passeriformes; family Formicariidae; genus Formicarius; species Formicarius rufipectus. The sequence continues at coordinate 1,058,739 of VXAU01003742.1, read as the reverse complement.
TTTCCAGAAAGAACCAAAAGGACAAAAAATACCCCCAAAACCCCTGTAATTTCCCTAGGATTCTTAAAACCCTAAAGAAGCTCTGAGCACATACACACACCCCTGACTGGGAGCCCTCCTGTTCTGCATGCACACTCATACTGGGAAGTCTATGTCTGAGCATCCCTGTTTTGAGTTGATCCCAGCATTAACACACCAGAGAGACATTCACTTGAGGAAGTGACCTCCTAGTCATCTTGGAGCTTGTGGAACACAGCCCAGCTCCTCCAGTGGGATGCTGAGTGGGCATTAATGCACTGTACAAGGGTCTGCCAGTGCCTTGATGGCTGTAGCCCTGTCTGGACACATGAGGTGGCTCTGTGGTGGGACCATGAGCTGAACTCAGAGACAAACAGAGCTGGCTGTCCCCAGCAGCAGCGTGGCATCCCTCTCTGGCTGTGTGATGGGAAATGTCATGTTATTAAAACAACACTGCCTGCAAAAATACTTGGGGAAGCAAAAAAAGGGTTCTAGACTTGATGAAGACAGTGCTGGTCTCTCTGCCTCCATCCAGGAGCTTCCCTACAGCTCACTGCCAGTGCCAGCACCTGGAGCAAGTCCTCATCTCACTGGGTGATGTTGAACAAACCTGCTCCTGTCTCTGCACCTGTATAAGTGGAGTGACAGATGAAAAGTGCTTTGAGATCCTCCGTGGGAAATAACTAATTCCTATTGCCAGACCTGAGCATGTGAACACCTTTTAATCTACCAGGAATGCAGGTCCATGCCAGGGAAACACGAATATAGCTCACATGTCATTAAATGAACCACAGAGTCCAGGATCTGGGAGGAGGAAGGAGCAGTCTGAGACAGGGAGAAAATCCTAAGCACACACTGAGATGTTTGCAGATCAGATCCATGGCAGCAGAAACACTTCTCTGCTGTGCCTCTGGACCAGATCTGTGCCACCTCCCTGCAGGCACGGCTCCTGTGCAGGCTGCTGAGACCCTGCCGGGGCCAGGCACTGTCACAGCTGACAGGGCATCGGGACAGAGGTCTGGTCCCTGTCACCTCTTGCTGTGGTGCTGCCAGCTCACCCGCTGCTTGATAATGGCTCATTCTCCCCAGCTCCTTTCGCTGCTTTGCCCTTTCCAGGCCAATGCAATTGCTTTATTCCCACTGGGATTCACATGGTTTCCTAAATTGGCTCAGTCTGGGCAAGTCCAGCTTGTGCCTGGTCCCAAAGACCTTTTCGCCTTTGCACTTTCTGTTAGCAGAGGATGAGGGAAAGCTGAGGCAGCATCATGCACTGAGGTACCTGAGGTGGGTACCAGGGAGCTGCACTCCTGAGAGCATCATGGGCATCATGGACAGATGTGTAGCATGGAAACACACTGAAAGTGTCCTTGTCACTGTGGCTCTGGTCACCTGCCACTGCAGACTGACCCAGGCAAAGGCCCCCTTCTGTCCACCAGCTTCACAAGTGCTGGGTGCTACCTGTGGGCCACCTGGGCTGGCCTGCAGCATCCTTCCAGGCAGCACCATGCTGCCTGCCCACTGCTCTGCTGGGCAACAGGAAGGCAAAAGGCAGGGAAATACTCAGTGAGTTCAGAGCTGCTCCTTGTTGGGGAGAAGCCTTGTTCTCTCTGCAGGACGAGCACTTCTAATTTATGGTGACAGAGGGAAGTAATTTGATGTCTTCTGGCGGCTGCACTCCTATATCAGCCTTAACCTAAGCCCCATGTTGTGGAGCTGGCTTTGTGTGGAGGAAGCTGGCAGATGAGGCTCCCCATCAGGAAATGGTCCCAGGCTCTCCATCAGGACACAGCAGGCTCTGTGCTGGCTCCTCTGTACCTGCTGCTGTTTCCCTGGCACTGCAGTATGACCTTGCATACCTCCTCATGCCCTCCTGGTAGGGAGAACTGGTTGTGCCCTTTCAGCTCAGCACACACCTGCTACACACCTTGCACAAGCACCAGGTCAGCAGCAGACAAGGAAAAGCCAGGGCCCTTTCCTCCAGCACCTTTGCTCAGGCAGCACAATCCCTACCATGGGGCTGCCTCCCCCTCCCCGAGCCACCAGCTCCTTCCCAGTGACCCTGGCTCACTCCCACTGCGGTTGCTGCCGTTCTGGGTGATTAATTCACTGTGAGTAATTTTGGAGCAGATGATCTCATTCACGTGGTTCCTGCTATTTCTCTGGAGGAGAGGGAGAGGGAAAGGGAGGGGAGTGGAGGGAGGGAAGGAAGGAGTGGGGAGAAGTGGGGAGGGGAGAGGAGGGGAGGGATGAGGAGGGGAGGGGAGGAGAGGTAAAGAAAGAGGAAAAAGAGAAAGGGAGAGGAGAGCAGCACAATGTCCATAACAGTTGTCCCTCTGTACATCCTTGGGAAGCCCAGCATCAGCCTGATGACCACTTAATGGTACAGAGCTACAGGCAGAGCAGAAGAAAATTTGCTGGTAAATTTGTTTCTCTCAATAGAGGGCAATTTAGTCATTCAGGATGATAAGAGCTCAATTATGGCTCTGTAACAAGCCAGATTTTGGGGCAGCAAGCAGCTGCTGTGGCTGAGGAGCAGCATATCTTGCTGGACTCCTGGGAGACTGAAGAGGTCCCCTGATGGGAGATGTGGCACTGGAAGGCTGGGCCATCGGGGACCACCAAACTCTGCCCTCACCAGAGATTGGGGAGGTTCTGTGAGGGGCCACAGGGACTCACTTCACTCCCCTATTGCCCGTGGGAAAACCCAGGGGATTTAGCAGCCTCCAGCTGCCTGCTAAGAGAGTCAGAGGCTTTAAAGAAGTCTATGGGCCCATGTTTGAAGAGACAGGACCTGCACAGAGGTGACTGCCTCTCTCTCTGGGTGATGGGAGAGCTGTCAGCCAGGAGAGTGAGGGCAGCAGCAGTGCCCTGTCCCGGGCTGCACTGCGAGGAAACTGGAATGAACCCTATGAAATGGGATGAGATTAACAAAGCAGCTGAATTATTCTAAGCTAATAAAATACTCGGTCCAGATGGCTCCCACCATGAATACTATTAAAGAGAAGAACCCAGGGTAAATTAGGAGATTTGGAGCTAACTCTTTTCATGTACAGAAGAAGCTCTGTGGGGTGGGCAGCAGTCCCCTCTCCCTGCCTGCCTCCAGGGGCAAAGATTTGGTGCTTTCTTGTAGCCTGGAAAAGAGGAGTATATGCTCCTTGTCACCTAATTTCTACTGCCTTTCCTTTGGAAATCCATGCTGGCAGCTCTTGTTGCCTCCTGGCAGCGCCAGGCTTGGAGCCATGGAGGCATTTTCCTGCCACACGTGTGCCCAAACAAACCCCAGCTGCTTGGTATCCATGTGCAGAACCATTTGCCACCTCCAGGAGTGGTGTGAGCCCCCCCAGCCACTGCTGTCTTGGCCCCCTCCCACTGTCTGATGGGATCCCACACAAACACTGCAAAGGGAGCAGGCAACATGAGTTTGCTCCTGAATTTTGGTGCCTGAAATAAGCTGTAAGCAGTACTAAACCTGCGCTGTGTTTGCTTTTCGAAGGGCTGAGCTGCAGTCTGGGATGCAGAGGGGCTCAGCTGGAGGCTGCATTTAAGGGCCAGCTCCAAACCCCAGCGTGCCAGGGACTGTTCATCCCTCCATCAGCCAGAGGCAATAAGTGGTGCAGAGCTGGGGTAGCTGCAGCCCTCTTCTGCTGGAGGAGTGGGGCAGTGCTCACCTCGGTTCAGAGCACCTGGGACATCTGGGCCACGCAGAGGAGAGTGACAGCTCATGACATGGGTTTGACACCAGCCAGAGCAGCTCAGGACAGGTCAGCAGGACACAGTGGGTGCTTAGAGGCACTGCATTTCCTACCCACCATGGTGTCTGGCTGATGATGGATGTTTAAAAGACATCCATTTTCCAACAGGGAGAGAAAGAAACTGTAGCAGAGAGGAAAGAGCTGGTTTTGCTCCATCTACAATGACGGGGTCAAATTGATGGCTGATGTGTTTAGTTTCTGAATTATCCTGATGAGATGTATAAGCTTGTTATTTGTTTTAATTAATGTGAAGAAAACTGTTAGAGTGCCAAAAAGTGTGAAGAGAGGGGGAGCAGAGAGGGGAGATGGGGACAATTGGAATTGAAGCATCCTATTAATATCTCTGCTGTTGAATGGAAGGTCATTAATGAACCAAAGGAAAATGAGTGGGGAGGGAAACAAGAGAACTGAATCCCTCTCTACTTCCCATCACCCACGTTGTTACCAGGACAGCTTCCAAGCCCTGCTGTAGCCCTGGTGCCCCTTGTCCTGTGCCCTCCTCTCCTATCTTTGATCTGCCCTGCTCCCATCGATGCTGGACAGGGTGGGAGGATTTCAGGGAAGATGAGAGGTGGTGCCTCACAACACTGACACAAAGTTTCTCAAAACTGCACCCACCAGCTGAGATCCAGAGCACTGTCCCTTGTCCCAGGATCTCACCTGGACACAGCAAGTCTTGGCCTCTGCTGAAGGCACCGACACCCCAGCCCTGAAGTGATGTTTGTCAGGGAGAGGTGCTGCAACAGGCAGTAAAACAGCACTTAGTTCATTTCTCTCTTTTTTTTCCTGCTCTTTTGGAGGTTACTATGACCAGTGTGTGTTCCCAACCCTGAACAGAAGCCGTGCTTGCCCAGGAATTGATTTGCCACGCTTCAGAAGGAAGCAAACACAGATTAAATTTAAGCTATTTGTTCAGTATCTCAGTTACGCAATTGGACATCGTAGATTAGGGAAGGTGACCTCCTGTAGCACAGGAGGGATTTACTGACATGTTCGAACAAATATTACACTTCCTGGGATCCAGCACAGCTCAGGATAAAGGAGAAAAGAGTCCTGGCCTGCTGCCTCCCTGCACAGGCACCTAAACCCCAGTGATCTCTGTCTTTCCTCAGAGACTCAGACTGCAGTACCCAAGATCAAAGCAGGGACCAGCCTTGCTTCCTCTTGCAAGGAGGAAAGGTAGAAAAGGAAAGAAATAAATGAAGGTGAGAAACGAGCCTGTGAAGGGTCTCAACCACCTGCTAAACATGACCAGTCCCAGCAAACGGAGGATTTTTTCCCTGTTGCCATTGCCCACATTCCTGGCTCCTCAGAGCTTTGTGGTGTCGGTGGAGCCAATGCTTTGGGCTCTTCCCTGCTGCAGGGAGGCTCCTGGGGTCAGGGCTGGTCCCAAGGGCAGTGTCAGCAGACAGAGGAGAGGACACAGCACTAGGGACCATGGGAAGGTTCCTTTGCTCAGGAGGCCAGTAATGGATCAGCGATTTAAAATTTAAATCCATGCGCTTAAAAAAGACAAGAAGGGAAAGAAGCCAGCGAGGACTGATGGTTGTCACTGTTTGTGAAAAGGCTTTTGACTGACAGCAAAGTTGTCAGAGGCGTCTGACGTCAGAGCTCTGCAGGGAGGTGTCGGAGGGGACAGCTTGCCAATGGCAACAGCAGCATCAGCCTCCTCTGGGCAGCTCCAAGCTCTCCTCCTCCTCTTCCTCCTCCTCCTCACCTGGATTTCAGAGTAGACAAGCAGGCTGCCCCAGCACTGACCTGCCTGCTGTTTGTGGAACAGGTGGAGGGGGAAAGGAAAGATGCTTCCCGGATTCCACATGGCTCCAGAGCTGTTGTGCCCCGTGGTGGAGTCACCATGAGCCAGGCAAGGCAATGTACCCAGTGCCACCTCCCTCTCCCTGAGCTGCATGGGCCGGGACAGGCTCTGCTCAGCCTGGGAGGGCAGCTGGGATGCTCACAGCAGCACTGTGTCCAGCCCTGCACTCCCCAAACCCCTCACACTCTTCCAAACCTCACCCAGGGCTTTACCTGAAGTGCTCTACAGTCCCTTCTCTGGCTTCAGGAAATTCATGACTGTGCTAAGTGCCAGACTGCAGCACTAACCACCCCCTGGGCCTTCCCACTCTCCTTGGCAGATTCTGTGGCACCTCCAACGTGACCTGGACAAAGCCAGAGCTCTGTCTGAACACACCAGGCAAGCCAGACAGGGACTAAACCTGTCCCCACATGCTTTGGCACTGGAACAATACAGTAGCTCTGTGGCAAGTGCAGGGCAGAGTGAGGACAGCGGGAGGCTGGGGCAAAGGCATCAGGAATGGCTCGTGTTTGCTCTCTTGATGTGAGGTCTTGCAAATGGAAATGATTCTCCAGGAGCATCTGTTCCTCAGGCAGGGGCTGTACCACTGCAGGCGTCCTCCAGAGACATCACTTGCACTTTCTGAAAAAATAATAAACCAATAAAAGCAGTGGCTACAGCAAGGAATTTGGTCTTCTGGTCTTGGAAATACCTGAGCTATCCAGGGTAATCACTCTGTGGCCATAGATGGGTGGGTTTTCTGAGCCCTGAGACACCTGCTTGCTGCTGAAGTGGTTTAGCCCAACTCTTTAATGCTGTGCTAGCTGGGAAATTGTTTCTCTGCTTTGGCTTTAAGTGATGAATTGTTGCCTGAAAGATTATCCTTTGTTTATCTCTGTTCCAGTGACCCCTTTTGCTGCCTCTCCTCTCCCCTCTGCAGAGGGAACAGGAGATGTGAGCCCTGAGTATCAGGCTGTTGACCTTTCCTCCAAGCCATCCCATTCCCAGGTGAAATCCTGCCTCTTGTCCAGCTCATGGTTTCTCCAAAACACTGGGAAGAGTTTGGCACTCCTGACAGTAGAAAGGAACACAAGAAATATAAAATAGCTGGAAAGACAAAGGTGGGGAGGAAAAGGATCAACATCCACATCTCACCCACCCTCCCTTCATTTCCTGCCTCTAATCTCTCCATCCATGGGAAGAGCTTGGGCTGTTCTCTGGGCTTGCACAGGAGGGCCTGTATGTGCTTGGGGATGGGGATGTGGAGCCACCACACTCTGTTGAGGGTCAGGGGGATGACCTGGGATAGAGGGACTCACAGATGCCCCACCCTGGCTTGGCTCAGGCAGACTCTGCTGAGACTGAACCTGGATTTGGTCACATTTGGTTGCTGTTGGCAGGGCTGGACACAGGGTGAGAAGAGCTGAGCTTGGAACTGGCTGCAAGACCCTGTGTGGATGCTCCCAGAGTCACTCCAGCAACCCCAGCCCCAGCACTATGGGCACCTGAATGCCCCCAGGGTAAGGTCACCTCTGTGGTCCCGCTCAAATGATTTTCTCTGTTTTCCCTGCATCCAACAGAATGGTCTGGAGAGCAGGGATTTGCCAACTTGATTTGTTGTTTAAATAATTTCCCTTAGAAAAATCTATACTCCGTAGAAAAAGCCATAACTCTCTTAGGATGGCCAAGTATCTTCTCTCTGACATTTTGCATCGCTTTTTGCCCTGTCAGTGCAAGTGTGAAACTGTTAAACATCCCAAGCCAGCTATGCCTCTGACTCTAAATCTATGGGAGCAGCAACCCCAAGCCCTGAAACCACCTGTGAGAGTTCCCATTTCATTTGGGTGTTTCTGAGCACCCGAACTCCTCTCCCTTTCCTGACAACTTGGACCAACCACTTGGGAACCAGGTTTCCATGCAAATGAATTCACATACAAAACAAAGGCCTGAGAAAAACAAGTTGAATCTCACTGAGGGCACTTCATGCAAGAGTAAAGCAATGAAGTGACAGGGTGGATTAATTTGTAATTTGGTTAAAGGTGGGGTGGGAAATCTGCAGAAGGTCACAGTGACACTAAACAAGTGTCTTGTATTAAACCCAGCTCAAGTTTTCATGTCTCAGTAAAAGAGCTGGAGCATCTATAACTAGTTACAGGTTATTTTTGGCATCCCAACCTATTTTGCAGCTCCCAGGAGGCCAAAACTGCTTTTCTTTGACTTTGTAAAGCCTGGATTTCTTTTTGTGTCGACAGGATGCTGAGATGTGCATTTAAATTCTTCTGCCACTGCCTGTCTTAGCAAAAAAATCACAGGTCCAGGCAGTTACTGCTCTTGCTTGCCTTGCACAGACCAAAGACCCCACACCCTAGATGAAGGCTCTGGTGTTCAAAATAACAACACAAAAGTTATGTTGAGTCACCATCCTTGGAGAGATGCAAAAGACATGCAGATGTGGCCATTTGGGTCATGGCTAAGTGGTGGGGTTGGCAGTGCTGGGTTAAAGGTTGGGCTCAATGATTTTAGAGAGCTTTTGCAGCCCTAAAAAGCCTAAATATGTGTATTTCTATATGCACAGTGATGCAAGGGGTCAGTCACTCTGTTACTGCCTCCTTTACAGGTCACAGGGCCACAGACATTTGCTTGAGCTCCCTTGGAAATCAGCAGCAGAGGCTGGCACCAGAGCCAGGCCATCAGTGGTTTACATGGCCCTGTCATCAGAAAGGTTTCCATGACTCTCCCTCTTCCTTAGCTTGTCCCTTCCTGAGCCCTAGCTGCACCCACACCACATTCCCACTCTTGCTAAGGCTGTTTGTCGGATGGGTGCCAGATCTCCAGCTCTGCAAAGCATGGTGTGACATCTGCTCTGCCTTCCCTCCCTCTTCTCCCAAATGGAGATAGCCAGAAAAATATTTAAGCCAGCAGACATGGGCCCATCAAAATCAAAGGACTTCACAAAACTGACTGTGTTTCACTGGAATTTTGTTTTGAAATTAAACAAACAAACAAACAAAATCTGGCAGAATCAAAACATCTTGTTTCAGTGTCTTCAGAAGAAAGAAAATCTTCCTGTTCTATTCTGAAAAGGCTTTTCACTGATTATATTGTTTCCGAAAATAGCTAAATCAAGCCAAAAGCAAATTAAATAATCAAAGTCTCTTGGAGAGGGATCCAGTTTCCAGATTTTTCAGAGACTGGGCAGCCAAGAGGAGCAGTGCCCCTTGGGCAGGTGGTGGGTGCAAACCCCTCAGAGCTGGGATACAGCTCACAGGGTGCACAGGTGTCTGCTGCAAAATCCATTATAGGAAAGCTTGCAGGGAACTTGGGGTTCTGGGCTTAAACCTGCTCTTCAGCTACCCAAACATCTCTTCTCTTTATATGTCAGTATTTCACATTTCCTTTGATATTTAGATGTGTAGGCCACTCTAATGCTCACTGACATTATGGAAAGTGCCTTTGTTAGGAAGTAGAGCCTCTGGCACAGGGAAGCTGGGCAGATGTGGGCAGAACCATCAGCTGGGGGACTGGGGGAGGTGTGTTCGAGGGGAGCAGCTCCTCCAGAGTCTGTCCAGGGCTACAGCATCGTGTGCATTTTGCTGTGAAAGGCAAAAATCAGCATCTGCTCCAATAAGTGATGTGCCCCAGGGCAGCAATGCATCTGCTGGAGAGAGAGCACATCTGTGCTCAAGGTAAAAGTGGGGCAGTCAGTGGAGCTGCGATGCTGTACAGGAACAGAGCACAGCCCCAGCAGCCCTGGGAAACAGGAGGTCCCCTGTGGCTATGTGGCCAGGGTACATCTCTGCCAGAGCTGACACGTGTGATGATAACGTAAAAAAATGGCATTTGGCCCTTTGTTTATGAAAAAATGAAAGCAGATATGAGCCACTGGACTCCCCCAGTGAGCTGGTACAGATGCTGAGAAGCATGTCATCAGTCCACTAAGACCTTTGCCAAATGCTGCTGGATAAACACAATCCCTGTCTCCTTTAGTGAGAGTCTCTTTTAGAGAGACAGGAGTGAAAGCAACTAACATGGTGTTTACAAAATTAAATCAAAAACAAAACCAAAAATCACATAAACCTGAACCTCCAGGCTGGGGATTGTACTGTCCCCATAGCCCATCAGGGATCCACCAAGGAGCTGGTACAATCTGTGCTGATCCATTATCCTCTTGCCCATATTTCTGCATGCTTCCCAATTTTATTGAAAGAAACTAAAAGCAATCTGGGACCTTGCAAGACAAGGTAGTTATCACTACAGCCAGTCAGCATCAGATTTATTGATCTCTGCGATGCATTCAGATCATATTTTCTTTTATATGACAAGTGTCCTGTTTTGTTGAAGCAGTTTTCAGCAGTCCTGAATCACTGCTGCAGCTCCATTTTGTCAGAGGCAAACTGAAGATGTTTTGCACTGGAGTCAAGGCAACTGAGGACAGTACCTTTGTGAGATGGGGAACATCAAACTTTTAATGGTAAGAATTGAAATAAAAAAGAGAAGGTTTTGGGGCAATAAACAATTTAATAGTTGAACTCTAAAGTGAGGGAATCTTTTTAGTAGCAAAAGCAAAATATGGTAAACTGTTTTATAGTACTTTTACTAAATATTTAAATGAGTGGGCCTTATATTTTGAAGACTGAAAGCAATCTGGATGAACTTGAAGAATTCTTCTGGGCAAAAAGTGTGAAACCCAGCCTGAATTGCAGTGGGAATGCTGGCAACCAGACCCTCAGACAAACAAAAGTGAATGGTATCATGAGGCTGCAAATGTAAAAAAGAGTTGAAATTAAATGTGAAGAGGGGAATAAAAACAAGACTAGTGAGATAAGAAATGGAGTGATATATTCCAGTACTTGGTGTGAAATATAGTGTCTCTAAAAACATGAAAACATTATCTGGATTTTCGCTGGTACTTCCAGTATATCTTTATAGACAGATGATAAGAAATATAATAACTCTGAGAGTACTAAACCAATCAATGTAAAAATATATTTCCAAGACATGCTTGTAGTGAATTTTATCATATGCTGCTTTAATTTTAAACTTTCAGAAGATACACACTCTTCCCAGTACAGAATCCCCTTCATTTCCTCCTGTAGTTTTCTATACTTGGAGATTTAAGAGAGGAGTTACAACACTTGAAGGAGCAGTCTGTTGATAGCATATATAGATAAGGCATTCTGAAAGGTAGAGCAGATTATTTTTGCTTTGGGTACTGGTTATGTCAGAAGACAGAATGGAGTTGTGAAGCTAAATGTGAGTTTGCTGGTGATAACTACAGCAGGTTATTGAGATCTCTGTTTATTTTCAAGCTGGTGCAACGTTTAGGGTATTATGATAAAATGTGTGTTATCACTTGGTTGATAAAAAATGATCTTGCCTTCAGTTTGTAGTTACACAGTTTGAGTCACAGCTTCGAATTATTTGTCTTGTATAGTGTTCTTAGACAATCTGTTCGGGGCTTCTTATGTAACATTATTCCTCCCAAGTTCAGCAAAAAATGCTGCATCGTGAAGAATGTGCATAATGTATAACAAATTTAGCCCCTCTGCTAACTGCAGACAAGTGAATCTTCCCTTCATTTTGGGGCATGGTGATCACAGCCTGGAGGAAGAGGGGAGGAAAAAGGCAAGGCAAACCAAGAAAGAGGGCAAAAGCGGTTTCTGTGGCAGTACCATAAAGATACAAACGCATTTTGCCAAACTATTGTTGGGCTTTTGAGATGAAGAAGCATTTTTGCCCTTCTCCATTGGTTTCTAGTGCCTTGCCCAGTACTGCAGGACACAAAAGCTGAGAGCAACCTCAGCACAGGCACAAGATGGCAACACATCTGAAGTATCCTCAAGAGCTTGCAGGGATTTCTCCCCCAAGTTGCAGTTGTGCTGCAGCTGCATCACCTCCTTCCATAAATCTGTCAATGTCTACCCAAGGCTGGAGCAAAACCATTTGCTACAACTTTTACAGGTACTAAAGCCCATGTGTAGGAAGCCAGAGACAGGAATATTTCTGTCTTCTTATTATTACAGACTCAACAGACTCATTTAAAAGAAATATTTCATAAACCTGTTGCCTCCCAGGCTGAGTGTGTGTGTGCAAAGGAGTCATTACCCTGAAAGCCACTGACTTGGGGGACCAGGAATGCTGAGATGAGACATTGGCAGTGAGGAATATTTCATCCACATGATTATATGTTCTGGCAACTGAGGGACCCAAATGCTAACATTAAAACTAAACTAAATTGCCGTTTACTGAGCTGCTGAGAGATCTCTGCTCTAAGGGGAGTTCATGCCACAGACTGCAGCAAAACCAGCAGGTCAAGGTTTCTCTCATGAGATCCCACTTTTGGCACTGCATCCTGTTCTGGGGACCCAACAAGAATGTGGACCTGCTGGAGTGAGTCCAGAGCAGGTCACAAAGATGTTCATAGGGCTGGAGCACCTCTGCTATGGAGACAGGCTGGGAGAGCTGAGGGTGTTCGGGCTGGAGAAGAAAAGGCTTTAGGGACACCTTAGAGCCCCTTCCAGTGCCTAAATGGGCTACAAAAGAGCTGGAGAGGGACTTTGTACAAGGACATGAGTGACAGGACAGGGGAGAATGACTTTCCACTGCCAGTGGGCAGGATTAGGTGGCATATTGGACGGGAATTCTTGACCATGAGTATGGGGAGGCCCTGGCACAGGTTGTTCAGAGAATCTGTGGCTGCCCCATCCTTGAAAGTGTCCAAGGCCAGGTTGGACAGGGCTTGGAGCAACATGATCTAGAAGGTGTCCCTGCCCATGATGGAGAGTTGGAAGTAGGTGAGCTAAAAAACTGAATTTACATTTTCCAGCTCTGAATATCAGAGAGATGAGATGTCTATGATTCTATTTTCTGTAATCCTTCCAGGAAATGCTCTAGTCACACAGGTAACAGAACTTCCCAGTCTTGGCACTGAATATTGACATTACAACAGGATTTAAAAATTTCCTCTCCTTCCACAGACACAAACATATGCCTGTGTGAGTGCACAGGGGAATCAGATGGAGACAGAGCCCTTGGAGTGCCAGTGAGAGAAGTAAGACTGAGTGTCTCTAAGCATGGCCTGGGATGGCTGCCATACTATTAATATGTAATTTGGCTGGGTAGTTCTTAGCCATCTTAATTCTCCAGCCATCATTACTTTGCTTGGTTATTATTCATACATTTCTATATGCTATTCTGCTTGGAGGAAAGAGATTGGGCATTTAGAGCTAGAGTGGATGAGTCTATATTTTTGGAATTGGAGCTAAATTACCCACCAGTTGACGCATTATTGTGTTTTACAATAATTGCTGATTAAAATTCAAATGCACTAAATTCCACCTGTCATTCCCAGCATTGCCTCTGTTGTACCAATGCCAATGCCATGAGAGGGTATGAATGAAAGGATTGAAGGGAGTGGTTTGTCTGCACAATTTCATCCTTTTATTCTGCCACAATCTGCTAACCCCCTCTCCCAAACCCTTGGGATATTTGCCACAAAATGTCTGCTCTGCTGGGTGTTTTGTAGAAACACTGTGGTGCAGGTTTCCAAAGCAGGTTCTGTGCTTTCACACCCACACAGGGCAGATACCCACCTTCCTGAGCTGCACCTCTGTCATGGGTGGCCTGTCACCCTGGTGCTTTAATACACTGATGCTCATGACTCTTGGTGGAGTTTCCAAGTGGACTTTTCTCTTATGAATCCTTTTAGAGGAGTTAGATGTACTTGAGCTCCTACTTTGTGTCTCTTTCTTTCTCCAGGCCACAGGATGTGCCCAAGTCCATTTCTGCAGCTTTTTTAGACTTGCCTTTGGCTGCAAAACTTCTTTTGACTGGTTAAAATCCCCAGTCCTTCCCTGATCCTTTTGTGCCTCCCACACTTAAGCATTTTTGGCCTTCTTCTTGCTTTTGATCTCCCATTCTCTTTTTCCCAGATCTCTCAAGCTTTTCCTCACTGTGCCGAGCATGTCCCAGTCTGGAGAGTTGGGGAATAGCACAGCCTCTGGGGAGCTGGTGTGTTTATGTTAGATCAGGGAAGTGGATAAGCAAGTACTTGCTCTTAACAGCACTTTCTACATGCAGGTGCTTCCTCTTCCCTTTTGCTTGTGAGTGAATATTGCAACAGACAGTCTGCAAATCACCACTACCCTGCACTTCATCACTCTGGGTTCATATTTTAGTCATCAGAAAAAAATCATCCTGATTTAGCATTCGTTTACCCATCCTGGCTGGCTGAAACAAAACCAGCCCAACCCAAACCTCGACATCTGGGAGGACACAATGAAGCAGAAAATGCTGAGTTATACCTCATGGCAGTGCCCAGCCCATTCCCACACTCCTGCTCCCAGGGGTTGGAAGGCACTGAATATGGGCTGAGTTTTAGCAGATGCCAGCAGTAAAACGGGAATGTAGTGTGTGCTGGGAAGCCTTGATGTCCCTTACCTTGGGAAAATGCTGGCTAGACAAATGTAAAAAGAAGCAAGGCTAGCAAGGGACACAGGACTGATTGCTCAATATCTCATTACTCATCCTCTCAGTTCTGTCTGACTAGTCCTTTAGCACCTTTATGGGCTTGTTTTTGATAGCTAAAGAGGGAGTAAGAGAGATGTGACTCTAAAACAACAGATATCAGCTTCTAGATGAGGTTTCAGGTTTAAGTCAATGCAGAGCACTGGGAACTGACACTGTACACAGTGTAGCCCCAGGGCATGGATCTGATTGGGTTATGCACAAACCAGAGCACTCCTGCCTTACCTGGATCCCAGCCAATACAAGACGGTGTAAAAGTATGTCTGGCTTAAAATTTCACTTTTCTAAGGTTAGACTATTGCTTCTATTAGTGAAAAGCAGAAGATAGTCTTAAGGCAAGAAATCTGCATTCAGTTCCCAGCTCCAATGGAGACTTTTTGTGCAGTGTTGGACAAGCCAAGCAAAACTCCCATGCTTTATGCTCTCAACTTGTATAACAAAAATTGCACTGCCTTTTGTGCTCTGTGTTGGCTACATAGGCAGTGAGGACTTGGAGAAAAGAAAAGCTTTAACTCAGTTTCTATACTGTTCCTGATTCTTTGGAGCTTCAGCCTGAAGTATTCCCTCAACACAAACAGCAAGAAACAATACATAAGTTGAAATGTGTATTGTTATGCAGGCGTTCAACAACCAAGCCCATTGAAGCTGTGGCGCTTGGTGTGGTGTGGTTGGGCACAATATCTCTGAGCATCACCCCATGTTGGTACAATGCCTCAAGACCACAGGCCCCTCTGTGGTGTTTATTCACTGGTTCTGTGTATTCTTGCTCAGCACATCTCACCTCCAGCCCTTCAGCCTGCCCAGAGAGACCAAAAAGAACATGTAAGGGAATCAATTAGAGCCCTGGAGAACAGGGATGATCAAGTTTGCATTTGCTTTTGGGAGCTGGAGAACATCATGTGCTGCCAACTATGAACTGCCTGACTCCAGCATCGTCTCCGTTCAGAGAAGGGGTAGTATGAGACAGGGAGGGGCTCAACTCTCCTCACCTTTAGGAATGGTGGATTTACTCTGGGCAGATTTATGCACAAGATATGTTCTCACTCGCAGGGCTTCTTTCCCCACTGCATTTGAGCTCCCAGCATGTGGACCTTGTTCTGAGTGAGCAGTGGGCAGACAGCATAAAGAGAAACAAACAAATCAGTGAGATTGGCATACACAGAACCATAGGGAGGACAAGAATAAGAGGGCAGCATATCCTCTTGCTCCAGTATAAAACTCCTAAATTCCTAGGCTGACCCAGACACCTAGGAGTGAAGGCAAAAGTATAAGCTACGTGACTAGTGGGAAGAGAAAGAGCCAGCAGGAAAAATCTATCAGAGCTTTCCATAGTTCAATCAGTCAGAGCCTGCTTCACTGGGGAAACAATCAATTAACCACTTCCACTAGAGCAGCCGCAGACATGCTGTTCTGGAGGTACTAAATCTTTGAGTTTATTTGTTCCCAGTTGCACTCTCAGCTTATTTACAACATCACAGCAACCTTCCCCCTTTCTTATCTTCACTTCTCTAAGTCCCTCCCAAGGATCTTTCTGTCCATGTTGATTAGTGAAGAAGAACACGTGCAGACTAACAATTTCCAGCTTCACTGCAAATCCGTATTTCCCATAAACAGGCAGCCAAAACAAACAGTTTCCTCCAGGCATCCAGAGGGCATTACGCCTTTAACTGTCCATCTGATTTCCAGCTGTCAATGCATTTTTTCTTACTTTAAGGCAGATGGTTTTACTTTAGGATGTTTAGACCCTACCAATAATCAAAGAGCCCTGCAGAACACAGATTTGTCCCTGCCTCGAGGAGCAAAATGTAGCAGGCAAATGAGAGGCAGGTGACACCAAAGCCAAGAACACTCTGAGAGCACTCTGCCCAAGATCCTCTGTGGCAGATGGGAGCAGGGAAGGACTTGAGCATGACTGGTCCCATAGGTATAGTAAAGAAGAAGGTGGGAGACAGCCTGGAAAAAACTGCAGAAAAGGAGCATTTGAGAGGATGTCACCCTCCAAATAGTGCTGAGCTGTGCAGGTACAAGGGGTTCATACTGTGTCTGCAGAGGAAACTGGAATATGGGTGAGTTTGGAGAAAGGTGGACATAGGTGATGTGGGAATGATGATGGTTTCCCTCAGCACCTTGATGGTAGATCTCAAAGCATTAAAAGCAGAAGGGTCTTCATTCCTGGTGTGCCAGTGAGGGAACTAAAGGACAGAGAAGAGCATTGAGGAAAGTGATGAGCTCTCGAAACCACAGACCTGTGTCTGCCATCACTGTGCTTTCAAGATGTAGTGAAACAAGAGACATTTAGATGACCACAGCACAAAGCTGAGATTAAACTTCTATTTCCCATTTAAATTTTTTCTTGCATTCTTTAAATGAAAAGAAAGCACTTTTCAGCACTTTTAGGTAGCTGGCAACCTGGAAGCAGATTTTGATTCACAGATGCCTCTTGCTTCTCTGATCAAATGTGCTGGCAGGACTGGTAGACAGGAGCTGTCTTAACAGCTTTAATGCACTTAGATTTGTCCCTGTAGCTGCTGCTAATGCCTTGATTGGTGCTATTGAAATCTCTTCTTAAACATATGGTAATACATTCCTCACTGATTCCCCTGCCTTTCAAAACTCAGACCTGGAATCATCATTGTCTGTAATAAGTTCATTCTGTTCCTTCTGCTTTAATGCATGCCTGGCCTAGCTTTGATGAAGTAATTCATATAACTCACTAACTCCAGAGTAAATTTTTATTAGATTTTGAATTAAATACCATATTTTCTATTGGGAAGCCCTGCAAATTCAGTTTGGCATATGAAATTCATATGACCTCCACTATTCTGGATGCCTCACTGGTAATGAAGACTCTGGCTGTCAGGGCTGGGAGTGCACTAATTGCCCTTAATTGCCCCAACAAGCCTCATTTGGGGCTCACATTCACATCCTCAGCCAGGAGTTCTATTTAACCTCCAACACCAGAGGCCTTTGGCTTCGCCTGGGCTATGTTGTAGGTGAGTTTATCTTAGACTTATTCCTGAATTAGTGTTTGCCCTTCCATGGATGGCCTTGGAGTTAGTGTATTTATTGGACCTGTTGCTCTCCCTGACTTGTTCTACCTGCTATGGCATGGGGTTGTTTCAAGTTATTCCTGCCTTGTGCCAGGGCTGCTCCTGGCAGCCCTTTCCTGGGAGAAGCCCTGTTCTTCCTTCCTGAAGCTGGCAGCCACAAAAATGATACAGCTCTGGTAGGATTTTTAGTAGAGATAAGATTTTTGATGTATTGATTTATTAATGGTTTGAGAGAAGAGTACAGGTAATATTATGGGCTATGATTCCTGTGTTTCTTACTGTGCATGGAAATAAAAACAAAAGCTGTATGTGTAAGGCTGAGGTCTCTGGGCCTGTTGCAACTTTGAAGCTCAAGTGAGGTTGAGCCAAGCACTGGGAATGACTGACCCAGGAGGCTCAGTCAGCTCATTTTCTGGTTGTCTGCAGTTGGGCCCAAGCACTGCAGAGGGAAAACGCTTTTTCACTGCAGGCTCTTGTTCTGCACCACTCAGCATATAGTAGTTTTAGCCACATTTTCCCTAAGGGTGCTGTTGGACTCTTAATCTGCATTTTTTGGAATAGTACAAACAGATCTGTCACTTCATGTGTTAAATGAGATGGCATTTGGATATCATGACAGGTGGACAGACCAAGCACATGAGGAACATCTCCCTTTGTGCTTTCAGGGGACAGGAACTTTGCTGGAGAGACAAAGTCACTGTTGGAAACACATCCTGTCTCTTCCCATTCCAGGTTTGGTTGAATGGAATAAACAAGGCTATGCTGGGTTTCCTTCCCCAAAGTGGTAGCAGGTGATGTCTCTGCTATAGGCAGCACCTGTGGACAGCTGGTGCTCCTGAGCCACTAATTCTCCATAAGGCTTGTTAGAAAAGAGGTAGAGGAAGCCAGACTTTGTGAAAGATCTAAAATTTGGTCTTTTCACATAGCACAATAGCTTCCCACCAGTGCCTGTCCAACAGTGCATTGCTGAATGGGCCTATTGCTGAGCCACAACAGGCACCTGCCTTCCCATTTAATGTAACACACCAAGGAGAACATCCTGGTTTATGTGCTTTCTGCCTGGAAGCTTGTATACATCCAAACAGTGGCTTTTATGTTTTGGGGAGGGTTTGTTTTTGTTGTTGTTCCTGAAGAGAGCTATCTTGAAAAAGACAGTTCTTCTGGTGAGTGATGGCAGTGACCTTTAGGGAGGAAAGGCGAGAAAGTTTAATGCATGGAATTAAACAGTGTAGTGCCCTGGTTGGGAGCAGCTTTTTCTGGGGAGTCACAGGGACTTCTGGTACAGGCAAGGGCTGAAACATCCTTTTAGGAATGGCAGGGATGCATTCCCCCTCTCCATTGCTGCAGGCTCCACTCTCTGCGGTCATCCTTAACCTACAGCTGGGGGTCTGTGGGGGGCTGCCCCTTCTGTCCCACTGGTGTCACTGTATTACCCCTTCCTTTTGTAACAAACCCTCCTTAAATGCTTAGGGTTCTTTATTACCGTCCCAGCGAGCGACGGTGGTTACGCTCTTTCTCTGCCGGCCTCAGATCAGCAGACGAGCAAACCTACACCTATGCTACCTTTTCCGTGGGGGATGCGAAGCACCTTTAGCGGCCCAGGCAAGACGAGACCCCTCCGGCAGGCCGTGCGAGGCATATGATGCTCGCCGCGGTTGCCCGAGCTCGGTGCGAGGGATATGATGCTCGCCGCGGCTGCTCAAGCTCGATACAAGGGATACTCGGTGCGAGGGATGATGCTCGCCGCGGCTCCCCACGCTCGGGATGACGGATGCTCGGTGCGAGCGATGATGCTCGGTGCTCGGGATGCTGGCGGCGGGGGNCGTGCCGGGCCGGGGGCGGCCGCAGACGGGCGCCGGCAGCAGCAGCAGGTGTCCGCGCTTCGTCCGCGCCGCTCCGCGCTCCCGTATCGCCTCGCCCGCCGCCTCAGCGGGGCCCCGCCGCCGCCAAGACGCCGCGGGCCGTGCTCCGAGTGAAGAATGGGGCGGCCAAGCTCGCCAAGCCGCCCGCGGCCGCGGGCGAGACCCCCGGCGGCACCCCCGGACAGGGGCTCTTCATGGAGCGCTCGCAGAGCCGCCTCAGCCTCTCCGCATCCTTCGAGGCCCTCGCCATCTACTTCCCCTGCATGAACAGCTTCGACGAGGAGGATGCGGGTATGGGGGAGGCGGAGATGGGAGGGTTGGGTACCCCCGGGTCGTTGGTTCGCCGTGTCCGTACCCACCCGCGGCGGATGCTGGCGGCGCAGGGTGGGTGTGCGCCGTGTCGGGCGCTGTCCCCGGCGCCGCGGTGCCTCTGTCGGGTGTCCCCCTGCGCTGCTCGGCCCGGGGGGATGCTGGTGCAAGGCAGTGTGTGTTCCTGCCGGGGTTAAAACTGGGAGTGTAGCCCAGCGGGGAAACGCGCTGCTGCTTTCCCAATCGATAGGAAGCCCAGGGTGTTTGCAGATGTAGCGGCTCGTGCTCCATCCTCTGTGAATGAAGGGCAGTGCTCGGGGAGGAGCCGTCCCTTCTGCCGGGTGGGGTGTCTGGTTCATACACCGTGAACTCCCGGGCTAATTGTTCCCGGGGATTGTCAGCCGTGCACCGTGCTGCCTTTAGAAAGAGGAATAAGGGGATTCAGTTTAAACGAGGGCAAAGTAAATCCCGAAACAAAAACCTTTCAGAACGAATGCAGTGATTTTTATTTTTTTCCCGTGTCGGAAAGACCTTTCTGGCCTCGGAGAGTTGGCAGTAGTCATAAAACGAGACCCAGCTTCAAAAAGAGGGGCATTGTTAGGGAAAAGTAGGAAAGGAATTGTGTTGAATGGGGGAGGAAGAGTAGTCGGGGGTGCTGGAGAAGGTGCGGGGAGTAGAGGGCAGCACAGCCGCTGTGTGGGGAGGGAGGGCGGACGCGGGGTGGATGGAGAGCGGTCGGTGAGCGCTTCTTCCATTCCCCGTGGCTCACTGGTAAGCGAGGGGTGTTTTTCCCAATACACACCGTACCAGAGACTGAAGCTGTAAGTGAACCTTGTGAGCGGCAAATAATGAAAGTTGATAACTAAGGTGTGTTTTGACACTGACAGCCATGGTCGCATCCCTCAAAATGCCGGCGTGCTCCTTTGTCTAGTGGCTCTTCCCAAGAAGTGCAGGTACCAGCAGGAATACATCAGCTCGCCAGCTGCTACACCTGTAACGTTGTTGTTTTTAAAGGAGTTGACGTAAGCATCAATTCATCATCTGTGTGATTAACCTAGACTTGTCATCAGCATCATGCAGGGGTGTCAGGAGGAGATTGTATCCTCCAACAGATGTAGTTTTTAAATTCTTTTGTCTCAGCGTTCTGCTGACGATTTATTCGTACCACATACTTGCTTTGAATGCTGGGGAGTGTACAAGACAATAAGGGGAGCTTTGGGAAGTCTCGGTGCTGTTGCTTCAGCAATGATTGATAGTGAGACTTGCTTGAGTAGAACCCGATACAGTGCCTGGAACAGCATTTCATTCCCTGGTGTCTGACCCCTCCTGCTCTGAGCAGGGTGGTGGTTTAGGTGAATGCTTCCTCCTCCAGCGCTTAGAAAAGCGGCTTTGCACTGAATTGTATCTATTCACACTTGGTGAATGCTCATGCATGAATGTTAATAGGCTGCTCTTAATACAACATGAGTGCTTGTCTCTGAATTAAATAAATCTACGGTTAAAGCCTCATTCTCTAGCAGCCTCATTCTCTAGCAGCTTATTAGCAGATCTTGCTTGTGTGAGTTGTCTCAGGCTGGTTTCAGTGCAATGGGGATGTTGCAGTGTTGCTCCTGTGTTTCGTGCCTGTGAGTGTGTGTTCAGACATGTATGATCAGCCAGCGAGGAAGAACGTGTGCCACTCTCTATGTCTGGCATTAAAACTACAAGTGGATAAATTTCTCTTTCATGACATCTGTTTTCTTGAGAAATTATAAAAGAAATGCTGAAATTGTGCCAGATTAGATTCTATGTTATTCATACCCATGCATGGTCCTGAAACTGTGAGAGATTCTGACCAGTTTGGGTTGCAGCATGATTTCTGTCACAAAAAATAGATCTTGATAGCTCATTCAGGGAGATGAATACCGCACTTGACAAGATGTTCTCCATAGGAGGTGGTGGAGAAAAAACAAAATTGATCCCACGAGCACTGACAGAGTAAACAATCCTATTTCGAACAGAAACATCATCCATTTTGTCTGAAGCTGAGAACCACATCTTTAAGAGAATAGTCATCCTACAGAAAAAGGAGAGGAGTGGATAAATGGCCAAGCTTAAAGGAAACTTGACATTTTTCTCTGAAATAGGAGAACAGCCTAATGAGAGCGTAAATCTACAAACAATAAAAATTCTTGAGCTGTTTCATTGAAGTTTCTGTGGGTGGGTCATATGAGAATGTAAAAGGAAATTTACAGAAGTGCTGAGGGCAAATTAGAAACGTGTCTGGCCATATCTGGGCAGTGGTAAAGATGCCTCAGGGTTCCAGGATTTCCCTCTCTAAGTCTGGAAAAATGGCTCTGCTTCTGAAAAATATAGAATCTTTTTATTTATAGAATATTTCCTTTTCTTCCAAGGCCCTTATGTTTTTCTTTGCTGTCTGCCTTCTGGGCATTAGGTGAGAAGACTCTTCTCTTTCTCAACTCCTCGTGCAGCCTGTCTGGGCAATGAACTGGGTACAGATGATGTCTTAGCGTGCGGAAACAGGCAGACAGTGTAGGCAGGAAAGCAAGACACATGATCTCATTTGAATATTTCCAGAGCATGAGTGTGATAGAGATTCAGATGTGGCACATCAGGCTGTGTGCCTGTCTCTCCAAAGAGGTGGATGTGGACCTGCACTCTGATGTGCTAACACCCTTTTTGTTCCTGAGCCATGTATACAGGGAGGATATGCTGAGCAAAGACAGAGCTCTGTTCACCAGAAAGTTGCAGTGGGGCTTTGAAATAGCTGAAATTACCATCTGCACTCAGCAGTGTAAGGACTTTGGGTTAATAACTCTTTTGATCTCTGCATGGTAATGTTGCTGGCTGAGTGCCACTGTCTTTGCTCCACTGAGGTCCCCAGCGATGTCAGTGAAGTTAAGGATTTTTAAGCTTCAGTTATTATCAGAATAATTGTTGGGTTTACTTATGTAAATATCTATCCTCCATTTCAGTTGTGGAGTAGTAGACTAACAAGAGATAAAAATCAATCATGCACTCTGTGGGCACATTTCTAGACTGGCTTTTTCTAACAGTGTCCACACAAGCCTTAGTATCCTGGGGACCTGCCATACTCTTGGTCTTGGCTGGAATCAGCTCTTTGGGATGCTGATATTCCTGTGGGAATGTTTTTGGAAGGGACCAAACTGCTGAGGTCTGCATTGCCAAGTGACAAGTGCATGTGTGTTAATAACAGGGTGTTGAAGATCTCTGATGACCTGCCTTTTAGGCAGCTGGTGAGTCCTGGGTGCAGTTCACAATTAAAACTGGGGAATTGGGGTGTCTGAAATCCCCCTTTGCTGACAGTGACCTTAGCACTACCCAGTCCAGGATGAAGGACATCCTTAAGATTAATGGGAATGTGTTTGCTGGTGTGGAGGAGAACCAGCTTACTCCTTGTTCAGAACATAAAGTTTGGAAGGCTGGCTAAACCAGTACAGAAAGTGAGGATTGGGTAGAGAGCAGCAGCAACTGCCTTGGAGCTGCACATGCAAAATGAACAACTTTGGTCAGCGGGGAGGTGGCTTGAGTAGCAGGGCAGTTGGCATAATGGTGGTGACCCTGCTGGGAGCTGGGAAGCCAGAAGCAGTCCTCTGCTCTGAGGAGGTGGGAGCTTCCAGACAGGGACTACACCTAAAGAAACAGAGGTGGGGAAATGCTGAAAGTCACTGGAGGGAGTGGGGTTTCCTTAAGCCACTGTGCCTAACCTGCAGGATCCAGGAGCACTTCTCAGGTCTGGATGTGTGCTCCAGCTGTGCCATGGCTTAAGTGGGTAAGACACAGTAATGCAGCAGCTCCTTTCATCCTACATCCTGATTTTCTCAGGAAGGACTCCTGTTTCTGCTGGCAGAAGGCATCTAACAGGGATGCAAATTTGGATGTTTGGGTCTGTAGCCATGGGTTAAACTGCAAATGCAGAATCCAGCTCCAGTTTGAGCATCTGCCCAAGGGGAAGCTCCTGTTCCTTACACAAGTGTGAAGAGCAGGGCTGCTTTGATGAGGGAGTTGGGAGAAGGTACAGAACAGCTGCAAGGGACGTATAAGGGTCCCCTGGACCATGACCCCAGCCCAGGCACTGTCCAGCTTGGCAGACCTCTGCCCTGTCAGCAAGACAGCAGAGTCAAATCATGTCTCAGCCAGCTGGAACCAAGTGTCTGGCAGAAAGAAAATGGTTTCCAAAGTCAAAATGTCTCCTAGATACTGACAGTAAGCCTTCCTCGTGTCAGCTGCTAATTCAGGAAAGAGTTGAATTAGAGATCAAATTCAGCCCAGGCTGCTGCTTTCACACACTATCAAGTACTAGCAGAGGCACTGTGTTATGATCAATTCCTTTGAAGAGAAGGTATGTGAAATATTAATTTAATGGATTGATAAAACCATTTAAAATGTTGTAGTGGAAGAACATGCTGTGGACATTTAGATTTGTTTAGAATACTCTTTTTGTTTGAGTTTTATCTATTGAACTTCTCTATAATTTTAAATGCTGACCTCCTCTATAATTTTGAACATTAAGGTGTCACAAAGTTATTAAATAGAGAGAGCTCCTATGTGTGTTTTCATGTTGCCATGGTTATTTCTCAGTTGCAACACTGTATTGGGGGTACATATTTATAAAGAAAATGATGATTCAGGTCTTTATTAGTACATTCGTACACTTTTTTAAAATGTGGATCAAGTGTATTAAGTCCCTTTGGTGTTTAGTCTGGTTTTGCTTCATCCAAAGTTACCTTTAAGTTCTGGCAGCCTCTAACCAGTTTTGTTAGTTGTTTGTTAGGTAGGTAACCATGCTCACCTGGCAAACAGGTGGGGAACAAGGGAAGTTATCCATGCACCTGGAATGTTAGCTATTTTTCTTATCAGTCTTTTCCTAATGAAATGGTAGTTCAACCCTGTAACTCTGCAGCAACACAGACACTAGACCTCACCTAGCCATGCGTTCCCCCAGGGGTGCCAGCTTCTTGCCTGGTGCAGGAGGCAGAAAAATCCAGGGCTTTTCCCTCTACATGTAAGGTAAAGAGTGTATCCTTGGCTGTGGATTATCCTAGTGATTGAAAGAAATGCCTCTCTCCTGCTGGGCACATTTGAGCTCCAGGTAAATATGTTTGTTTCATAAAAGGATTAAGCTGAAATAAAAAATGAGAGCAATTTTAGAAGAGCTGCTGTCAGATCAGTCTTTCATCAGAAGTGTATGAAAGGGACTGGCAGCCTGGAAGGAGGTGCTGTGGGTAATACCTGCAGAGGTTGGTGATCTCAGACCTGGTTACAAGTTAGTCCAGATCCAAAATACAGCAACTGATTCTTACACCATGGATGCACCTGGTGTGGAAGAGCTGAACAAGCTGTGCTGTCCCTTCTCTGCCCTGTGCACTGGAGGCATCTTCCTGCTCTCTGTGCCTGCAGCTTCATATGTGATCGGGGCGCTGCAATTGTGGGTGACGGGTTTTGTCTTCTGCTGCGGCTGTGTGAGACCCGAGCAGAGCAGGAGCCCTGTGAATGAGTCAGCACGAGGAATGA
This sequence comes from Formicarius rufipectus, assembly GCA_013399695.1. Lineage (NCBI taxonomy): Eukaryota > Metazoa > Chordata > Aves > Passeriformes > Formicariidae > Formicarius > Formicarius rufipectus. The sequence continues at coordinate 1,033,892 of VXAU01003742.1, read as the reverse complement.
GGGGTTTCAAAGCCTTGTCCTTGTTTGTGTTGCTGGTGGTGTTGTGGCTGCACGTGAGAGCTGCAGTCCTGGGCCAATTTCGTGCTGCGCCTGTGGAAGTGTCGGTGTCGGTCGCAGGGCGCGTGCGGTGCGTGGCAGAACGCGGCAGGTGAGGAGGCTGGGGCAGATGGAGAGCACAGGGAGGGGTGACGTGGCAGTGGTCAGGGCTCAGCGTGGCAGCCAACCTTCCTGGGGCACCAACTGCTTCCTACTCCTGTCTCCCACGGGTGTCCTGCACGTCCCAAACTGGAGCATCCCCCGTGCTGGGTGTTGGCTGAGGAATTGTTTGGAGCGGTGATGGAAGGTGGGGAGACGAGAGGTAGCTGCTAGCCCTGGGATTCAAGGACTGTGACCTTCTGCAAAGCACTCTGTCACCACCTTGGTGGTCGTCTGGGTGTGGGTTTACAGGGGAGAGGGAATGTGGTTGAGGCTGTGGTGGTAGCTCTGTGCTGTCCCCTCAGTCTGCTTTTGCAGCACATGTGCTGTGGTGGAAAACAGTGTTGTGCCCTTCCCTCGAAGGTGGCTGCAACTGGCCTGATGTGTGTTAGATGTGCAGGGGATGGTGTTGAGTTCCAGCACACCATGCTACAGGTGTGCAGGAGTTGAGTGTGGGTTATATGTGACCCCCACCAGCCACAGAAAGGATATCTCTCATTTTGCTGTCAACTGATTTCTGAATAGAAGAGTCTATCCCTGGAAAGCTTTCTATGAGATGCTGTTTCCTTGCTGCTTCTATTTCATGTGTAGTTAATTCTAGTGCAGCTTTTATTATTTCAAAAGCACTCTGTTCTCCAGGCTAAAAAAAAAATATAAAAAAATCTTTACTCTGTCAGATTCCTACATCAGGACAAGTTGTGAAATGCTGTAACAACTTTGCTTCAACGTTTCTGTTTGACAGAATGTGTGTCTGCTTTGTGTAGGGAAGAATTAAGTTTGATTGGAGTAGTTGTTTTGAGGAATAATTTATCTGTGCAATTATTTTCTGAAGCACTATCTGCTCATATTTGAATGCCTTCAGTTAGATTAGAAATGTGAACAATTTAATTTAGGATACGGTCTGCCAGTTGCTGATCTGTTTTATTAGGGCAGTGAGACCTGGCTCCCACAAGACTTCTCAGCCCTGTTGTCTCCTCCTCTTCCCCACAGACATCTGTTGTGAAGCACCATTAACATATTTGAATAAGAATTTCTGCTCCTCTGAGGAAGTGTTCAACACATTTTGGATATACATCTATCCAAATGACGTTCCCTTGGGGGTTGTTTTTATTTTTTGGGAGAATGCTGTACTGTGTGGCAACATGTCATGATAGGGATTCTGCAACACAATGATCCATCAGTTGTGTCACTGCTTAAATCATCTGCTGATGATACACACAAATTAGGCATTCTCTGCTTTTGCTATCAAACCATTCTTGCCTTGAAATTTCCATGGAAGTTATATTTTTGTCTTCATTTTTACAAAACAGCACCCATGTAAGGACTGGGAAGCCCTTGTACAGCCTAACTTCCCACAGGGACACAGCTAAGCTCTGCAGCCCTACCTTTTAGCCAAATCCAGACGGTTAAATCACTGAGATGGATACTGTTCCAGCTTCATGCCATCAGGGTGTTATATCACCTTTGTCCAATACACAAAGAACTCATACAGCCTTGCAGAAGCCAGTCTAAAGTGTTTGAGTGCTCAACAATTTGCAGAGTACAGTGTGTACAGAGGTAAATGTCACCTTTTTCTCAAAACTGCTTTATGACTAAGAGGAATTTGTGCTATTGTCTGTCCTTATTCTTACAAATGTAGCGGTAGAAGGGATCCTGAGGAGTCATTTGTATCTTTTCCCCAAGTAAGTAATTATTCCTAATTAGAGGACATTTTACCCAAAAACTTAGCGTAAAATCTGCACAGGAACTAACTGGATTTCTAATGTTTTGTTTCCAGCAACATGGGAAGCAGTTGATCACTTCTCTTCACATCACCAAACTCTTCCTCCCTGTGCCAATAATCCCAAGGCAGGGAGTGAACATAATGGCAATCCTCACTGCCTGGCATTTCTCCCCCTCCTCTTGCATTCTGGACCAAGGAAACCTGATTGATATTTCCTTTTTGCATAGAGCAGTTTTCCAAGCATTGTGTTGGCCTTGTTGCTGTGCTTGGGATCGTGCAGGAGGAGCAGTGTGGACAGTGCTCTGGCTGCTCTCTGGTCCCTTGCTGGGATTGGGGGTTAACTGTCTCCCACACGTTTTATGTGCAGAATTCCTGTAAACACAGTGCTTTACAGGACTTTCACCACTCCTGACTCTCACTCAGGGTATGATCACTGCCTCTTTCCAGATGATTCTCTGCACAACTGCTGCCTGGCTACTTACTCTGTTTCTGGCATTTGTGTGTTTGATTTTTTTTTCCAATGCTCTAAAATTCCATGTGCCTTTAGTGAATTTCCTTGCATGGATTTGGAGGGTTGAGCTATTTGATCCCATTGGTATAGGTCTAAATTCTGTATCTCCTGCTTAGCAAGACCTGTGATGCTTGGATGTTTTTGGGATAAATAGAGGTAAGGTCCTTTATCTTTTGTGCTCCAGGAACCTGTTTGTGGGTGATTTTGGCAGGTGGAGGAGATCCTTTCTAACTGAGAATCCATGGATGAAGTGCAGCATCCTTGAAAATCTTGCCTTTCAGTGCATCTGGAGTGCCCTATTTTTTCAGGCACCTTCTCATTGCCTCATTCTGCAACGCTGGAGTCAAGGGACTGCCAAGGTGTCATCCACAGTTAGTATCTAGAATGAAGATAATTGTGGTTAATGGTACTTCACATTGGTGACAGGTCAGGTTTAAGAGGTTATAGTCTCCCTCCCCAAGGAACTAATGATTGTGTCCCTCTCTGGGGCTGACCAACCTCTTGAGAGCAGCAGGTTAGCTGTTGGTGTGGTCAGACCTGCAGAGTGATGCACCGTGGTGAGGGAGCAGCATCAGCAAGAGACAGGAGTGTGGGCACAGCCTGCCCCTCTCAACTCCCTGGGCACTGTGGATGAGGCTGACATTTCCCAGTGGTGTGGGACTTCTGCCAGCTGCCCACCAGCAGTATGCATATTTACTGTTAGCAGGGAATTATCCTGCCACGTGGATGGAAAACATGTAAATTGTGTTGCAGCCAAGATGTCTAAGAAGATTAAGATTTTTTTTGTTGCTGTTGTTGTAAATCCAGCTCCTCGTTTGGCACTTCTCAGCATCCTGGGAGGATTGTGTGGGTGGGTGTGTTTTTTAATTTATTTTTACTATTTACCTTCTACTTAATGCTTGACATCACAGCACTAGTGAAAAGTTAGGAAAACCTGATTCAAGATTTTAAAGTTGCTGCTTTATATCCATATTTGTGTTTTAATCAGATTGTCAGGAAAAAAGAGAGAAGGCCTTTCCTTTCTGATGGCTGTTGGAATTCCAGCTGTTATAGTCAGTTCACTTCTGGATGGCAGTATCATGACAACTCAGACCTGGCAGCTTTCCTTGTCCCTTCTGTTTGGGTTGTGCTGTTGTCCCTCTGGCTGAAGCCCTGCCATGGGGCCTCACCAGTGGCCTGTGGGATTAGAACCATTGCCCTGCACCAGTTCTGCAGAGCCCTTCCAACCTTAGAGTAGTTTGCATTAAATTTACAATAAAGGTGGCCAGTCTGACTTTTGAAGCTTGTCAGTATTCTCCTTATCCCCAGTTCCCCCCAAACCCTGAGGAATTGCAGGAATTGCTGTTGCAACCAGTGTTACATTCCAATGGTGAATTTGGTGTGTTTGTCAAAAACCCAGACATTTTTGTGTGGGTTTGTGCCCACACATCTGCCTTTGTAGGTCAGAGTCCACAGTTGCATCCCCTCCAGATCTGGGATTTCTGTTTCCATGTATGTAAACAGGAAAGCATTAGGTTGCATTACCTTCTAAATAAACCCAAGCTTTCTGCCGTAAGCGTAGCTCTTGCAAGAGTCAGTGCTTGTTTTAATTATTAAATATGCAAAGTTGGGCTTTTTCAAAAATGCCTGTGAGTTTTAGTCTCTGGTCTTTGCTGAAAGAGGATGGGATTTGGGGCTGCAGCTGCTTTCAGCACTTCATAGAATCACCCCACAGCGCTGGAAGTGTGGGGCTGACACTCTGCTGCTCTGGTTGTGCATCTGGAGCAGAGGAGCAGACTCTCCTGGGATTCTGCAATTCCAGAAACACTGAGGTGGCAACTTTGGAAGCGCCGGTGTGGAAAGCAGGGCAAGCAGTGCTGAAAGTGGGCGTGCAGGGCAGCGCTCAGCCTGGCAGACAGTGCGTGCTAAATCAGGGTGATTTATGGAGCAGCTGCTCTTAAAAGCTTCCTCGTGCACTTCAGGAAGCAGAGCTGCCAGGTTGGTCAAACTCCAGTGCCCAGCAGTCAGAACTGGCTGCCGGGTGCAGTAAGAACTGAGGTGAAACTCGAGCAGCAGAGGCTTTGCAGGCTGCCACACCAGTGCTGCTGCTCAGAAAACAGACAGTGTCAAAGCGTCATGCGGTATGAGGACATTTCCATGGCAACGTTGGCATCCCAAGACATCCCTTCTCGTACTGCGCTGTCAGCACATGCTGCTGTCCATGTCCTCCTCCATCTGGGGCCTTTAGGAACACTGTGCTACTGATTGTATGGATTTCAGCAGTGATTGTATGTAGTTCTGGGGCTGAAGAAATGCTCTTTCTGGGCTTTTGGGTGTCTTAAGTAAGGCAAGCATTCCTCATTTAGTGTAGCATCTTGCACATAATTCATCTCAAAAGCACCTGGTTTTGCATTCTCTGCACTAGGAGAGCATCTTTCTCTTTGACAGTTGCTGCAATAGCTGTGTTGTACCTGGCATCAGAGGTACCTGCACTCTTATCATGCAGATCTTTGGATGGCTTTGAGATCCCTCCTGTCTTGTTTTGGGTCTGATCCTCTCAGCCCAGAGAAAATGTGTCACTGCTGTCCACCTGCTCCTGACAGTGATCTGCTCCTTCCTTCCCCTCCTTTCCAGGAGCCATCATCTGTCCTGCTGGGTCTGGTTTTGGACCTGGTGCCTGGCCTGATGCCTTCGGGTAGTTTCATCACTTGCTGCATCCCGGTTTCATAGTGTCTCCATCAATAGTTTGGGCCTGTTTCAGTTTCTGGTTCTACCTCTGCAGTAACCATGTCCTGATACGATTTTCAGTATTCCCCGTGTGTTTTTTCCTATTTCTTCTTATATTTCTGTATTTCCTCCAGGTGCTGTATTACAAAGTTAGCATCGCTATGCGGGCAGCACATGTTTGTTGGCTCTTTTCCCTTGACATAGGGAAAGCTGTTTTCAGTATAAGCTAGAACATTGGCAAGAAATAACAAAGGAGGAGATGCTTCCTGTATGGCAGCCCATGGACCTTCCACCAGCACATGTTTTCACTTCTGCTGGTATTTTGTAAGAGCAGGAGAGAGGTCTTGGTTTAGTTATTGTGCATGTGTAGGTTCTGGAAATTGCATGGGCAAAGAGATTTTAACATTTAACTAAGGATTTGCCTACCCAGTGTGCACAACCTGGGCATGTTCAAAGTGTGTGGGTACATGACTAGGCTATTTCTCACAGTGTTGCTGTAGCATAAAGGGATCATGTATAGTAAAACCCAGAGCTTGTGGTCTCCTCATCAGGTCTAAAGTATTTCATGTGAAGGGTCTGAGAGAGTAAATGTGAGACTTGAGAACATACAGATTGAGGTTAGGGGTAGGAGCAGAACTTGTTTTTCAGTTATCTCTGCTCCTCGGGACCCACTTCTGGACTGTTTCACAACAATAATTCTCAACTCTCCTATTTCACACAGAGCTGTGCTTTGAGTCATGCCAGAGTCCCAAGTTATCTTTCTATAAACTTATTTTTCATCTGTTTCCACTGAATTCCTGGCATCTGCCTAGTAACAGGAGTAGGTCTGTTCCTGTGACCTGGCTGCTCTGTCTCTGCAGAATCGCTTTTACTGCTCCTGCACAGGAGACACTGTCCTAAACTCAGTTTTTCCCAAGACCCAGTCCAAGCTGAGTGCCTCTAAACCTGGCACCCTGTCGGCCCTGTTTCAGGATTTTTCTATTTCTGTCTCAGTACTGCCTGGCTCACCTACTAAAGCACTCTATGAAATATTGCATGGTTGGTTGAGGCAAAATCTGGCTTGCTGCTCTAGGAATAATACCAGGGAAATTATCCACAGTCCATTTTAGTCGGTGGATGTGACTGTGTTAACAGCCTGTTCACTGCAGCCGTCTGCTGCAGAGAGGCAGCAAGCTTGCAGGACAGATTGACTGTAAAAACCAGGAAGTCTTATTTCAGGCCATAATTTTGTTTGATTTCCTGCAATCTAGAAAGCTGTTTATTTCCTAAAACACCTTTTCCCTGGAGCCTAAAGCTGGGTTTCCAAACACCATCTGTGTGAAATATGTTGGTGGGGGGATTGAATCCTGAAGCAGTGACACTGTGATGGTCTGAAAATGTTTTACTGAGAAAAATATTCAATAACTTCCCAAGTTTCTGTCAGTTTTGTAAAAAATGTACTTTTATATACAAGTTGGCCAGTACCGATGTGTTCTCTGAGTGTCAGTAATGCAGATTAAAGCAGTGTTTGGCCTCTGATGCCCAGTAAATGGTTTGGAAACTGGATTTAGCTTCTTTAATGCTAAATTACTATGTCAGGAAAAATTCTGAGCCTTTTATTTCGGTTTTCAAGGAGTGAAAAAATAGCTTGATACGAGTACATCTTACAAGGTTTAGACATGGTAAAAGGTTTAGTGACCTGTTCTTTTAAGCTCTTACATTCATCAGATTTGAGAGGAAATTGCAGTCAAAAGTGAACATTTTAAAACTTGCTGATCCAAGTGGTCTAATAGTCAGCCTTTTTCCCCTGTGCTTATTTGTCCAGACCAACAGGTGTTCAGTCCACTAAGGCTGCAGTGCAGAAAGGGGGAAAGAGCTGCAGAACTAGGACAGACTTGGAGTATATTTAACAATGTTCTGTTTCAATGTGACAACAGCCATCGAACACCTACAAGTTTGCAACTGTGATTCACTCGGAAGCTGATAGAACTGATGTCACGTTGTATTAATAGCTACAGAATTGTAACTGCTTTTAGCAGTGAGATTCATTAACAGCCTCTACAAACACTCTTGACAATCAGTTGAAAACCAGAAAATATTAGGTGTACATAAAAATGGATGATGCCATAAAGGAACCTCCCTGTGCTGCCAAATGTGTTTACAGCAAGTTCTTGCGGGTGTTATGCATAATGAGGCCTCTTCATCACTTTCAGTTGGTCTTACTGATAGCAAAAGGTGTTTGAGGACTTCTCCATGCTCTAAATTAACTATGAGCTGCTGATCTAGGGGGCTTACACAATGTGAGTGTATTTGGGGATTATGGTCCATGGCATTTTCCTTGGCAGGTGGAAGCTGCACAACCTTCCTGCATAGTACTGCTGTTGTTTTGGGAGGTGTTTGATCCTTCACTTGTTTTAGTTGAACTTTTTGGCTTCAATGGGTGTGACAAACCGTGCCTAGACAGAGCTCTCCAAGGTGTACCAAGTGCATTGAGTTCAGCTCTGCTCTGAGCTTTCCTTGCTGTGGGCTGATAGCCAAGTCCAAGGAGAAGAGCACAGAAGGGGAGGACGTGTTCATTGTACCTACTGTCTTTGAAGATGCTGAATTAGTAGCTAATGATGCTGATATATAACTTGCCCTCTCCAGCCTCTGTTAACTGTCCTCGGGGTGAATGAGTCAGTTACTCTTCAGACTCTTAGTCATCTCTCTTTTTCATATGTATGGTTTTAAGGTTTGCATCCCTGGCATGATTGGTCAGGACATATTGTTGAAGTGAAGTGAAAGCTGAGATTCAGGGGAGGAAGTGTTCAGGATGGCATTGGCTCCATGTCAGGGTTGTTGGTGGCAGTGATTCTGTGGATGTGTACATTTGGGCTGAGATTTCCAATGCTCTGAGTACCTCTGAGAGCTGGTCCATCATGCTCAGCTATTTCCCTTGGTTCCTTCTTTCCCACATACATCCCAGTGCCTCCTCTATTCCTTTTGGCAATGAATGATTTAATTGTCTCTAAGTTTACAGATGATTTCTGCTCTGTCTCGTTCATCAGTCACTGGTTTTTGGCATCCATCATTTGGATGTAACCTTGCTTTTGCTGCCCTGTGACTCTTAGACTGGTCTCTTATGCTGGCATCTGGAGACACAGTCTCCTGAGTCTGGAGGAATGGTTGGCTCAGGACACAGCAGAATTGCAAATAACAGTCCTTTGAAAACAGTACTGTCCACCAAGGAAGCAAAATCCCTTATTTTGACAAGATGGAAATCCTAAGTATTTCCCTCCTTTTACATTATTCTTGTTTACAAGGTTTGAAACCTTGTTTTTTGAGTACATTGTTAAATGGTCATTCAGCCGTCCTCTCTTGAGTTACAGGCAGCTGTCCAGATAATGAAGTACAACCCTGTTTATATTTTAAATGTTGCAATAGTAAACAATTCATTGGCCATATACACAGCAACTGATCAAACCATGTCTGGCTCAACAATTCTGTTGAAACAGCCTATGACAGTTAAGGAGTGTAATTAGCAAGACACATTAGAATGGGATTGAAAAAAGATGTGAAAATGAGTACAAGGATTTGAAAAGGATTAGGAGAGTAAATGACAAACCAGTAGTTAAATGGTGCGTGATTAATGACTGCAGAAGGAAAAGGTTGACTAAATATTGTGACTCTGCAATGGCTACCCCAAAGTAATAGGAAATAGTTTGTTTGGAAGACTCCAAAACTGGATTTGTATCTACACAGATGCTGACTTGGAGTTTAGACCTGATTCTTAGACTTGGCTTAGGTCAAGGTGAGCATCCCTTGAGATACTTTCCTGATTGACTTGATGACCTGAGACTCAACTTCCATCTTTCATATTGGTGATCAGCATCAAAATAGCAGGTACCCCACTGAAATGCTGTCAACCAAGGTACAGGTGGACTGGACTGTTAGTCTGAAGTGTGTCAGCAAAGCTGTTCTGAGGCAAATCAGACTGTATTCAGCAGCTCCCAGATTACAGAGCTTAGTTTTGCCTCTGAGCACTAAATTGGGCTTTTTTGAGGTTAGTAATTCATCTCCCTCCAACTGCTTTGTCGTTTGATTTATTAATGAGTTGACTTGGACCCTGCCCTAACGTTTTATCACAGCAAAGTGAAACCAAGGGTTGCACTAAGCACAGATTGTGTGAAAAAATGCACCATTTCCCAGGAGCTGGTCCTGGAGGGACAGTGTGGTGAGATTGGATGTGCCTGAGCTGAAGCTCCTAAACCCTAACCTTGTTCTGTCCAACAGCACCCCTTCCTCAACACTCACCCTTTCTCTCTTGCCAGAGAAGAACTTCAGATCATGCTTTCTTTTTTCCACAAGTGGACTGTGGTGGTTAATTAGGTAATGTTTGTAGAGCAGTGTACAAACCCTGCCAAGGGTCACTGTCCTTGCTGGTATTATTAGAGCTGGAGGAAGACTGCCAGAAGGTATTGATTACTTGGTAAAAATAAACCCTTCAAACTTCTTTGAGTTGTATTCATTTACTGCTTTTTATCTCTGCATCCTGCAAACATTTCAGAGGGTGGATTTGTTTGCCAGAAGATCAAAACAAAATGTTGACAACTACTGGAGCCAATTTGTAGCCTCCCGTGTGGGCGACATCAGAGGAGTTTGTGCAGTGCTCTGGAAAGTCTTGTGAGGCTTGCACTCCCCTTGGATCCTGGAACTGTTGTTTGAGCAAAGCATTCAAGTAGCCTGGTGGGAGAGCACATCGAGTAGCTCCCTCTGGGGCTTGTGCAACTGTACTGTGTATAGAAGCTTGTATATACTTCCTAAAGTTGACATTTTGGTTTGTTTAGTGAAGTTTGACAATTGAGTCAAGCTGAGCCTTGCAGCGTGTGGTGGGTGCTGTTGAGAGCTCTTGGCTGGCTGGTGGGAAGGGCTTGCTGTCCTTTCTGTTTCCTAGTTCATCTCATAGTGATGGTTTACACTTCTCTTACACCTCGCCATGGAAAACAAAATGTCACACTTTAAAATCATTAAGCGGCTGTGACTATTGAAAGGGAAAGCTGTTCTATACAACAGGAAAATACAAGGGGAAAAGTCACATATCTGTAGCAGAAAATACATGAAAAAGACAAATATTGTGTAATTCAGAAGGGCCAAGTCATGCTTCATAAAGCAAAACTTCTAAGGAGAATGGATACAACAGGAGGACAACTCAGTCAGGAATATGGCTTATAGGACGCAAGGAGGATGTACTAGCCATTCATGGATCCAGAGGAGTAAAATTTAGTAGTTGCTTCAAAATCAAGTGTGGCCCTGCAGTTCTGATTGAAATGTGCAGTCTGAGCAGAAGCAAAACATAATGTCTCTCTCCAAATTAGGCTAAGGACAAAGCACAGACCTCCAAACATCTGCACATGTTATGACCTAGAAATTGCTTCAGCAGGGAGACTAAACCAGGCTTTGGTGGAGACTGCAAAGTGCTTTCTGTGCTTGTGTCAGACTCACAAATGGGTTCACTTTGATTCTCACAAGTCCCTTTCATGTTCATTTCAAACCATTAAGCTCCTCCCAGTGAATATTTGGGTAAATGGGGAGTTTTTCAGCTGGCTGTCATCCAGCAGTCTCACAAACTGACCTGTCATGGAGCAAAGGGAAGGTCTTGACAAAGCCAGCCAGTTGTGCTTTGAAAGGCCCCGTGCTGGCCTGTCTTACCAACCTGCTTTCTTACAGAGCACCTGCCAGGTGGGTGCAGTGATCAGGGATAGTGTTTGGTCATCTTGAACAAGTACCAGCTGCGTTTCTTCTAAAATTCAGGACAATTCACAAGCAAAGGAAGAGCAAGAACCATCAGCAAATGCTATCAACTCCCCTCCCTCAGTGTTGGTCGCTTAGATTTCATCTAGAAGAAACTGAGAAGTGAGCAAATCTTCTAGCTGCCTGCTGCATAAAGTATGGGTGAAACAGGTTTAAAAAAGGGACAAATGACAGAATTAATGTGTAGTTGTAAAAGTAAATTGATGGTGAAAGGGAAGAACAGTGGCAAAGAGATTTCTGTTATTGAAATGTGCCATAACCCATCAGTAAATTAGAGATGGAGGAAGAGCTGTGGGACGTGAGACTGTAAATACCTGCCAGTACAGTTTTGATGTTTCTGTGTAGTTGCCCATTTGAGGAGACTACTGAATATAGGTTTTAATGCTTTGACTGCTCAGTAAGTTCACATGTTGTGGGCATTGTAACATCTCTGATGGCTCAGACGTGTGGAGTTGAATGTGAGCACACTGAGTGAGAGGGGAGCAGAGGATGCTCTATGGCAGGGACAGGACCTGCTCTGATGGTCTGGACACACAGGGAGACCATGCAGGGCATCCAACTTGCACGAGCTATAGAGGAGGAAAACTTGGAAGCAGCTTAGGAAGTGAATGAGCAGCCACTGCAGCCTGAGGACTGTGATCTTGCTGCTCTGGTGTGGCAGAATGGAAGAAGGGATTTCCTTCTTTGCCAAGGTGTTTGGAGAAAGTCAGGAAGATAGTGAGAGTCTTAACACCATGGAGGAAACCCGTGAAGGAGATGAGTGCTGGGACAAGGCATCAGCCTGACCTGCTCCCCAGCACTCTGGTCTTAACCCATCCTGGTGTAATGCCCAGCTGAATGGGAGATGGTGAAACCTGAAAGCAGGAGCTTGGCTTCTTCCCAGAGAGTCCCACTTCAGCTAGCCATGAGTTTGGCATCTTTTGGGAGTGCCCACATCATAACCCAGTGAGAAGCTGCTGCTCAGATTTCTTGGGGTGCTGACTGACTTTCTTTTCCTCAATAATTTCACCCAGTTGCTTTTTGGAACCTTATTAATGTCCAGCAGCACCCCAAAGTCCTGCAGTGAAGGGATACCCACTCCTGGGCAAGCAGAAGTGCTGCTGCCCCTCTCACCTATGAGGATGTCTGCTAAATTCTTGGCTGTGGTGGGGCAGACCCTAATTTTAGCATATTATGCTGGTTTAATGACAATAATAGAAAGTGAATTTATAGGCACGAGCAAAGTGCCTTTTTATATGGAGAGGAGGATAATTCCTTCCATGTGTTACATTATTAAATTTATAATCTTCATTTGTAATGCTTTTCAAAAGTGAGTATTAACGGAATCTTAAATGCAGATCTTAAATTCATAAGCTGCATTTTTTTTTTTACCCAAACTCTTCAAGTTCTATAATTTGTCTTCAAAGGTGAACTTCAGCAAGGTTGGTTTTTTTCGGGTTGGGTGTTTTTTTTGCGTAGTAAATGAAAATGCCTTAGTCACTACCTACCTCTGGACAAGCTTAAAGGCTTCAAAGAAAAAATAGTTACATTCTAAATAGTAATAATGGATATCTATTTCCATTGTTGCTGAGTGGAGACTTCTGAGTTCAGCCTTATTCCTTACGGATAAAAGAGACTGGAGAGAAAAAAATGACACATTTTCATACGCTGTTTGCTAGTGAGGAGGCTGTTGTGATGCTCTTTTTTGTTGCCAAGGAAACAGAGCCCTGAACTCCTGTCTCTGCAGGCAGGAGGAGGAGGAAGGGATGTTATTTCACTCCTGAGCTCAATTTGTAATTTTGACTTGTGATCAGGGACTGTGAATGGGTTGAGGCTCAGGGTCTCTTGAGTTCACTTTTCAAATTGTGTGTCCTACCTCCTGAGGTTTGTTTCCATGTTGAAGTGCCCCTCCCTCTCACTGGTGAAGTGGGGTGGGTGGCTGTTCACACGCCTGTTACTGGCACAGTTACACAGAGTGAAATGGAGCCCTTTGGAGAGCAGTCAGTGATGGGAGGGGATTGTACTTCTCTGACCTTGCCAGTATCATCTTGAGGAATCCCAAGACCTCCTTATATCAGTCCAGTTGTGAAGTATGAGAACAGAAACATGAAAGTTAGCTGCAGGTATAAGAAGGCAGCAAGTGATGCAGGCACAGGTACTCTGTGAGCACATTGTCCTCTCCTGACCTTGTGTCATTACTGTTGGACAGTTGTCACCTGCACGTTTTAGAAAGAGATTCCCATCAGACATTTTTTTTTTATAGTTACATTAAAACTATTTTTCACTCATAAATACGCACACTACTCTTTAATGCCTGTTTGATCTTCCCAAGCTGGCAGAGTTGCCTGCAGGACTGACACTGGCTGTATCACAATGTCTTCTTCATCTGTTCTCTTCTCCGCTCTCATAGTAAAGAGTGATCAGCAGGGTGCTCTAAAGCATTTTGTTCATCCCTGCTGCTTCTACAAAACATATGTAGAAATATTTGGCGCAAATCATGGGATTTTAGTGAATTTTCTGCCATGTTGATGTCTCAGGGCAGTCATGCTGCAAACAGCCACTGCCTCTCACAATGCTGTGCTGGTGTATGGCTGTTGCACACTGGGATTGATTAACACAAATTCCATTCAATACAATATTGAACACTGTGGTGTGTCTCTTCTTTGCAAAGGACTGATTCTTCTTGCTTCTGGTGATTGATAATTGAGAAAACTGGATTTTGATATTGTTCCTAAAATGTATTAATCTGCTGCATTGATGTGTTGTTTTTGGTTTTTTTTTTTCTCTAATCCCCAGTAATCTGCAGCCAGGCGTGATATTTTGTTTGGTTTCCCACATTCTGCAGTATCTTTCAGCAGAGATGAACACATTATGTCTGTTTTTCAGCTCTGGCCAAAGGGCTTTCTTTCCTCTATTGGGAGCTCAATACTCTGCGTAGACAAACGGTGAGCTGAATTTCCCAGTGGACTTCAAGTAATCTGGGATGTTTTTATATCTGAGCGCTGCTTTTGTGCATGCAGAAAACAGATGTAGGAGGCAGATATGTGTCTGCCATGCTCGTCTGGGGGAGAGTGTGTCACTCAGATGAGTTTGCATGTGTCTCTTCAGGGTTTGGGCTGTGAAAATTTTGCTTGAATTTTTTTTTAGGTGTCTGCTAGTTAAATTTCAGTGCCTCTGGTTTTTGGTATTGGATGGTGCTTTCCATGTGTAATAGTTTGACTTGAACATATTTAATGATATATGATTGGCAGAACTGTTTGCAGTGAGACAAACTCACTTGGATTTCTTTGTCACCAAGAATCACTTTACAAGGTAAGGAACTGTTGCTCCTGTCCCACTTCTGGGCACCGAAGCTTGACCCTCTCTTCCAGCTGTCCAGAGGTGTCTGCAGCCAAACCACCATGGTCATGAAGGGCAGAGTGCTCCCCTTTCACTCCACCCAAGCAGAACCATGCTCTTGATGCAGAACCCTGATCCTGGAAAGGGATCTCTGTGAGAGAAGCAGTGTGAGTGCAGGGGATCCATTGGCAAAAGCAGAGCTGTTGAGCCAGGCTCTTCCTCAGGCTTTTGGGAAATGCAGCCCTACTCTGTGCTCCCCCTTTCAGGGTCACAGATGTGCTACCACCAGAGATTTTTGTACTGTTCTTTGAACCACTTGGAAAGCAAATGGCTCCCTTTAGTGCACCAGTGGTGGGCAGCAGTAGTTGCCTGGCACAACGTGCACTTCATAGCCATGGGCTTGTCAAAGGATGTGTCCCTGTGAGGCAAAGCAATATGTAGAATTAGAGGGGAAAGACATGCAGCCTTGCTTCCTCTAGCCTTTACTACAGGTATTACATGAGAGCACCTTTGATGAAACCTGACACAGGTAGTTCTAGCATCTGGTGAAATTGTCTGGAATTAGGAACTCTATGCCTGAAATTGTTTGACTTCTCTGGAAACCAGACCATCAGCTCCCCCTCTCTGCTTCCACAGTGGATGAAATAATTGCTTCCAAATGGACACAAGTTATTAAGCAGTGTGTATAATTAAAGTCAACTCCTTGTGAATTTGATCGTTCATTTCCTTAAGGAAAATATGATGAAGTAATTACAACCCAAGCTAAACACAAATCAAATGCTATTCTAAGTGTGATTCTGCACCATGATTCTGGTTTATGAATGACTCCAGGGTTCTGTGGCTTCGTGCCTGTTAGGGAAATGTGGCTGTATTTTTAATTGTGTTTATAACTAGTGAACAAAAGGTTGCATGACTCATTCACTGTGCCAAGGCTGTTGCTCTCTGTGTTCACTCACATGTTTCCACAAAACTGCTTGCTCCTAAAAGAGCATCAATGGGACAGAAGAAAAGGGGGAAAATCTCATTAATAAATGTGGCCTTGCCAGTTCCTACCCTCTGAATTTTTGTCACTACTAAAGTTTACCTGCCTCAGCTGTGAGTTTGAGGGAGGCAAATACTTCTTTAATACTTAAGCCTCTGTCATGACCCTCTCCCTGTCATTCTTATGTAGCATGTGCAAATTAGTGCCTCCGGGAAAAAGGTCTGGTATATCATCTCAGCTTAAAATTAACCTTCTGAGTGCAAGCAAGCCACTGGAGCTGAGTATCCAGGGGATGGAAAGCTCCTCAGAGAAGTTTTGCTGGCTTCAGGAGGCTCATGACCTGAATCCTCTTCTGCATCAGCAAAGCACAACTTGCAGACAGGCTGCTGAAGTTATTTTGCCCACTGCTTGCTTCCCAAAAGTTAGTGAATGAAGGGCAGGACTCTGAGCCTTGCCAGGAGGTGCAGTCTGTGAGCAGGTGGGTTCAGAGGGCTCAGGAAGAGCACAACTGCTTTGTGCAAAACTGCTTGGCTTAGCAAAGTGTAGGCAGAGCAGCTCTGTCATCTCATGCCATCCTCCTCTACCGTGCCTCTTTCTAGTTGATTTATTTCTGTGAATGCACCTCACTTTTGTGATCCTTTTCTAAATTGAGAGGTTGTCTGCAGCTCAGGCTCATTCATATTTCAGAACTTGGACTTAAGCAACACCCTCGGAGCTATTAATAGTGTGAGACAGTTGGCAGAATTAGGACATTAGAGTGCTCTGGTTCAACTCATTTGTAATTAAGTAGAGATCCTCACCTGGCCTTCACCACTTATATTGGTTAGCTGGAGGACTTCCAGCCACAGGGACATGAGTTGGTTCACCCTCTGGTTCTCCTTGTGAATTTACTAGAAGAAAGCTCTGGGATGGCCCTGGCAGCCAAACCAGCCCCCCACCTTTGTATTTTCATGTTTTCCTGATACCCACATCTTCATAGCTGGCGAAGCTCTAAGAGTTTGGAACTGAGAACATGTAAAGCACTGCTGGTTGTTGGTATTAGGTCTGGCATTCCCCCCTGCTTTCTAGGGAATACTTATTACAATGTGGTAGTTGAATAAATTAATTGCCTGTTGCTGTGACAAATGTACCTGTTCTGAGTACATCAGCTACTCCTTCCTTGATTTGGTGTATGTATTTGGGCAGATCCCCCAGGCCTCCCAGGTGGGCAGATGTCAGAGGAGAGTTAAACTCTTGGTGAGGCTTAAATCACAAAATCCGAGAAGTAGAAACATTGAATTCTCATTGCTGTGCAGTCAGGAGGTGTGTGATGTGTGTATGTATCTCTTTGTGGCTTATTGCATTATAAATATTGTATTAAGATAATGTTTATCATCCATTGCCTAAGCACAAAAGCAGCAGAAGATGGAGGAGGAGATGGGATGTGGCCATTCCAGAGACAACTGGGGCAGCATCACCAGTCCTGTGCTTGTCTGCCCCTGGAGACCTGGGCTGCAGACAGGGCAGTGTTCAGGTTTCGTTGCTGGGCTGCTGGAGAAATATCACAGCAGGGAATTTTCTGGATGGATATGGACATTTCACTTCATCAGGCTCTCCTGCAAAGCCTGGCAGATTAGGGGAAGAGAAGGGGGCAGTGTTCCATTTTCTTATAAAAATAAAAATGCAGAGCAGCCATCAGATGAAGCTATTTGGATCCTGCTGCTGCAAACCAAATAGAGACATGGAAAGAATTCTGAAGAGCTGGATCTAGCTGCAAAGTAGTTCCCATGAAATACTTGAAAGAAATGAACAGTTTTGTTAGTGTTATGGTACTGTGACTTTTTTTTTATAGTGAAAAGCTAAACAATTTTTTATGACAGTCAGAAACTCTGTCTGAAAGCCATTGACAGTGGAATATGTGTTTACCTTTTGGCTGTTTGCTTTCTCTCTTTTGTTGATGAAGGAAAAAAAAAACCTCAAAGTGATTTTCCTGGCTACATGTTTGTTACAGAACTTTTTCTTTAGACATTTTTAAACAAAAAATTTGGCCACTGAATTTTTTTATATAGATGAATTATCAAAAAGGTCAAAATTAAAAATAGTATCATGGGAACTATTTAGTTTTAACTTCAAAAAGGAGCAGAAAATATACCACATTTTCCTCATTTTAAGTATTAAAATGGAGCTTGTGAAGAAAAGAAGTAAAATTGATGCATCAGCAGTGCCCCAGCCAAGCTACAAGAGGTGGTAACATCTACTGTGGGTGGAGATCTGCTTAAATACTGCTGGATTTAAAACAAACTGTAGCTCAGACCAGCTTGGAGGAGACAACACTGGTTTAAAGTGGTTGAGGAATTGGAATCTGAACTGGGTTGTGATGGAAAGAAGGGAAGGCAGCCTTGGAGGCTGCTACCAGGTGCCTGATTAATGAAAATAACCCTGTGATTGATTTTTTTCGTCCTCTTCTAAATGGTGAGGGGGAAGAACAAGAAATTCCAGGTTCAGGAGGAGTTAATTAGATATCCACATGGGTGTCACCACTGTTGATGCAGGTGAGGCCAGGCCAGGCTGAACTCCAGGATGAGAGAATGCTTTTTTGTGACCCAGGAGCAATGGGACATGTTGGTGACCATACAACAGTGGGAGTTCAGAGGTGTCTCACTGGCATCTTCATAGGCTGCCCACGCAGACAGGGTGTCCTCCTGCTCTGCACTCAGCTGGGGTTGGTGGCTGGAACAGCCATGCAAGTAGTTGCTAATTTTACTGTTTTCTGGCTGTTACAAGAAGAGTTGATTGAACTTTCCTAACCCTGTGAATGTACTTGAAATGCACAGATTAAGAAATATTGAAATACGTTTTCCTATCCCATAGAAGATTCTGTGCTTAATTTGGAAAGAAAGGGTGTGATTTTACTGGTGTCTGAAACTGGGACAGGGGGAATGAAGCAAACAGCCTGATTAGTGCCTCTGCTTATCCCCAGCCATTTTCTGTCATTCTGGTGCATTGCTCAGGCTGTGATGATAGCCTGGCATGTTCTGGAGCACAGTACAAACTGCTTCTCTTTAGGTGCTCATAATTCACACTCCATTAGGATGTTGATGTGGGGAATGCTTGGCAGGATGTCAGAGCTTGCCAGGCACGATGAGATTGAGTTCATCTCATTAAACTGTGTTCTGAAGTGACAATCCAGTATTTACATTCTTTTTCTTTTTTTTTTTTTTTTTCCTCAGCAGTAGCAGCCCCTTAGGAGAGCAGCATGGCTTGTTCTGAGCAGAGATACCCCTGTGGAAGGGCCTATCTGTGTGCCAGGCTGTGGCAGGTGTTGGATATTCACACAAGGCTGTGAGAAGGATTTTCTTAATTCCGTGAAGACAAACAATGGAATTCTTTTATTCATTTTGGAATTGATTCATGGCACACAAATATTAGCACGTCATAGGGAGTCAGTATCTGACTAAAGAGAGGAAAAAATATTTTTTTATTTTTAAACCCTTTAGGAACAACAGTGCAGTGGCAGGTTTTAAAGTGGAGTAGTTAAAGCGTTGTCTCTCTTCTCAGATCATGTAAAAATAAGTAAGAGGTAAAATGGTCAGGGCTTCAGCAGTTTCATGGGGTGCTGGCCTGAGATTCTCACTGCTGCTTTTTGCCCACACATGTGCAAGACTAGTTGCTTCACTTGGGGATCTTCTTCCTAATCTCAGCAGGTGACAATATCGGGATGGTTGGTTGGTGTTTTTCCTTCATTTTCAGGCCCAAACTGACCTGGATCATCTTTTCTCAGTGACAGATCTTCATGGGGAAGAAAGAATGAATCAATCAACTTTTAGGTTTTGATCCTAAGTGTAAATTTAGAGGCTGTGGAAAATGAAAGGGTTTGTGAGTCCATGTTTGAGCCAAGGATAGGGCAGGCAGAGATTGAACCAAGAGGAGTTACCTCAGGGCAGATCTCTGCAGGCAGTCAGGTCCTGTCCCACCTCTGCTTTCTCCATGATCTACAACCTGCTCTGAAGGCTGCACGGACTCTCCCAGATGGGTTTTTCTGTGTTCCCTTGTTGGGGTTGTTGGTTCTTCAAGTTTCATAAGTGCAGGTTTGTATTTTGGAGGTTTGTCTTTTTTTTCACATGCTGAGAGAGCCGGAGAGCAGAGTCTGCCCAGGTGGCTTGGAGTAATCTTTCCTGGAAAATATAAATGCCTTGTTTTCCAAAGCTTTGCAATAGGAACAAATGGAAGTAAGCATCCAAATTATTTCCCTTCCTGATTTTTTGTTTGCACCTCAAGGTAAAGTTTGGGAAGGGATGACAGCTAACCCGGCTGTTTTGGCAGACTCTTGGTGTGTCTTGGGTGATCTGTGGTGGTGTCACCACGTGGCCACGTGCTTTGGGTGCCACTGTGTTCTGTGCTTGGAAGGGGCTGGGTGATTTAGGAGCAAGGCTGATCGAGTTGAAATTCAGTCAATTCCTAATCTCAGGGTTAAATCAATATCAATTAATTCTAAAGTACAGGAGGTCTGTAACACATACTTCATGCTGGTTTCTTTTTGTTTTGGTAAGATCCAGTGAACTGCATGAACATGGAGGAGAATATTGAAAACAAAGTGGAAAAGAGAAAGGTGTACCAAGTTCTTGAGTGGGGAAAAGGAAGGGACATATGGATAGTGTAGGGATAACAGTGAAAGGGGCACCCTCCATCTCAGAAATGTCATCAATAAATATCATAGAGTAATTCTGTGTAGGAGTAATAATTATATAAACATGACCTTGTGATGAGCAATTGCAGAACTTGAGTAGAGAGAGGAACGTCTTCCAAGAGTCATGCATTGGTGTGGGCAGGAGAAGTGGCAGCTCTTTCCTTGGGGGACAGAAGGGAACAATGCCAGTCTTGTTTCCCACCCCCATGATTTAAGGCAAATACAATTCTTGGTGGCAGTCAGCTCTACCTCAGGAGTGGCATCATCCTTGAGAAGAGCTGCCTCTCAGTGTGGTGGACAACTGAAAATTTGGTTAAGGAAGGGAAGTCTCCCAAGGATGGTCTGCTCTGCACAGGGCACCTGCACGGTCACCTTGCTTCTCTTGGCTCATTACTGTGTTGTCTGGAGGGAACTTTTGGTTATTTGGTCTAGACAGAATTAGGGGAAACATGATAATGAGATCTAATTAATAATGAACAAAAGGATGGAATATAATTAATACCAGTAAAGAAGAATTCAGGGAGAGTGGGTCTTGTGAGAAATTTTTTCTTCCAAGTTTTAGAAGAAGCAGGTATCTGGGTAAATGTGATAAGTATGTGGTGGTTTTGTCCTAGAACATGACCCAAAAAAAAGTGATCGTGATGAACAGATTAAAATCATACTTCACATTTCAAAAAGCAGTTGTCAGGGAAAAACCTCGAAGGCAGGAGGCTCTTTTGGAGTGTTTTCATTTGATTTGGAGCAAGAGTGAGTTTAAACCTCACAAAATTCACAGGCAATATACACATTAGAAGGAGAGTAAATAGTATTGAGGATGGGAAAGCTGTATAGAGCTGTTTGGAGTTTTCCTTGCTTTCTCTTCAAATAGAATTTGTTTGCTTATGTATTTCTTAATACAATGTTCTACAAGGTCATGCCAGCACAACCAACAGAGACTGAACAGCCTCCAGGTGAGGTGTGATGTGACCAGGAGCTTTGCTGTGGCCTTGGGAGATGCCAGCAGAAGTAGAGAAGATGAGAGTACAAGTTGATCTTCACCTCTGTACATGTTTCTAAAATGCACACTCTAGTTCTGCTGTGCAAGTTCTCAAAAGGACATTTAAAACCTGGGGGGGTCATTAAAAAGATTCAAGACCAGGAGGAAAAAATATGCCAGAGCATGAAAGATGTAAAGATCTCAGTCTGTTTAACTTGTCAAAATAAGATTGAGAGCTAATTCACCTGCACTGCAGAAAAGTCTTTATAGCAAGAATACAAAGAAACCCTCAGTGGAGAAGGGCACTAAAAAAACTGATGGGTGAAAGCTATAACCAGGCAAACTTAAGTCACATCTCTAAATGTCAGGTAGTAAAATAAACTGTGCAGGCAAATGGCAGATTCTTCATCTCTCTATCTTCAAATCCAGAGTGGATAGTGCTGTAGAAGATATTCTTTAGCCAAACATAAATTGTTTGGCTGAACAGAGCAGAATCGAAGTGCCTGTCAGCACTGAGATCTTGGCAGAGTGACTGCTGGGCCCTTCTGGCTCCTGGCATCAGCAAGGTGCTGTGTCTCTTCGTCCTGGATATTTGACCAAAAAATGTGTCCTTCCCAAGGTCGTCCCAAAGTAAAACCTGCTCTTCAGTGATGTGTTACGCTGCAGGCTTGATTGACTGCTTCACCTTTGTTGTTGACTGCTTAATTGGAAAAGGTGCAGGGAATAAATCTGGTGATGCTGCAGAAAACGTCGATACTACTCTTATTTGTTCAGATACCACTAACTAATTAAGACAAATGATTTTGCCAAGCAACACCCACGTAGATGCGTCTCATTTAGCTCCTGATTTGCAAAGGTGTCGAAGCACAAAGATTTTAGGTAAGGGAGGAGACACAGCCCTTATGTGGTGCTCCACACTGATCAGAGAAGTTTCCTGGTGGGTGGCTGTTGCTTGTGAAATATTTTTGGCCTGCAGATGAGCAATGCTGTTTTGGCCATATTTATTTCCTTTCTGCACTGACCCTTTCCAGCTATGCTACTCCTGATCTTCCCTTCTCTCCCAGCTGAGGGATGTAGAAAAATGTGTTTTTATTACATGCTAACTATGAAAGGGCTTATGTGGGTAATTTAAGAATCCCTATCTGATGGTATCGCTGGTGCTTATGCTGATCTCTTATCCCGTTTCAGTCTTGCCTCTGGCCACAGTGGTTTGGGAGCTTGCCTTTTTGGCAAAACAAATTTCTCTCCTCCTGTTCAAGGAAAACTTCTGGCAAAAGGAGACTGTAAGGGGAGTACCTTTCTCCAAAATAACGGGAGATGGTTTGTGAGGTACAGAAGTTGCTGTGCATCTCTGGGAGAAGAGAGGGGAACAGAGGATTCTTGTCCTCTGTTTGTTGCCTTGTTTTCCAGAATTTCTCCATTATAGTTTTTGTGTGGTTTGTTTTTTTTTTTTTAATAGAAATGTGTGTCATAGCTGCAAAAGCAATCAGGTATACTAGAAAAGCACCCACTCACAGACAGCCAGCAGTGCAAGGCTGTGGTGCTACAGCTGAATTGTGTCTGGTATAGTGCTGTGGTGCTGCCTTGCCTTGTTTTGGGGCCCTTCTGCTTTATGTCCCTCGCTTTGAATCTGGGGAAGGCTTATAGAAAGCAGCAAGTGCCTTGGGTTGCTCCAAAGGCTCGCTCTGTCCCAAATATCTCAGTTGTTGCCAGCTGTGGATGAATAGTCTTTCAAGTCTGAATGCCTGCAGGCAGGTCTCATCACATGGAGCAAGTAAGAGATTTGATTTTTTTTTTAATATATACAGATGTTGCATAGCTGGGCAATGGGGCTTTTTAAATTTGTTTCCTACATTTGTGTAATTTGCTGTTTGTCACTGGCTGCCAGCAAGGCTGTTGTAAGGACTAAGCTAAAAGGGCAGAAGGATGAGTGTTCTGAGTGCATACGTGAAGGAGGGGTGGGCACTGGTGCGTGTAGATGACTCAAAGATTGTTTGTGGAGGTGAATGTGAGGCAAATTAAATGGACCATCAAGTCTGCCTGCAAGGCTGTGGGATGCTCCAGAAAGGAACCTACAAACCCCATCAGAGGCTCCAGTGAGCTGTACAAGGCTTTAGAAGGTGCATCAGAGGGAGCTGCTCTTGGTGGTTGGAGGAATAGACAGGACCATTTCACAAGGCTTTGCTTTTGTTGATGCCCATATTTGTTATTCTTGCCTGAAGGTTTGGATTTTGAAAGCACATGAAAAATATGTTTTATGTTTGTGTAACTTCCTGATTTATACAATGTGCTTTGCACATTGCTCAAGGCACAGAAACAATACAAACTGTAGTTAATGTTAACCCAGAACATGCACATTCCATCCCCTTAGCCCACAGGGACAGGGGTACACATGCTACACCATATGTGGGGACAGCAGCTGGTGCAGAGCCCTGGGGCCAACCATTAACCCAGTTGGAAACCTCATGATACTATAGGAAAAGGTACTTTATAGCTGTATTTATAGGAGATTTTTTGGTTTTGAATGTCAGGGTAGATATAATCTGAGAAGTAGGATGTGAAGCATTTCTGATACTTTACTGATTGTGCCTGCTCACACCAACACCAAAAAAAAAGTATTATAGATCAAGCAGCCTGCTATGCAAATAACAGAGTTTGTTTATTTTAGACAGGTTCTTACAGATACCCTCATATTTCCAAAGTAGTTTGGAAAGTCATGCACAAGAAATTCTCCTTGGATATGAGGAAGAACTTTTCTACAGTGTGGGTGACCCAGCACTGGTTGTCCAGAGAGGTTGTGGAGTCTCTGTCACTGGAGATAATCAAGAACCCTCTGGAAATGATCCTGTGCAACATGGTCTAAGATGATCCTGCTTGACCAGGGTGGTTGGACCAGGTGGCCCACTGTGGTCCCTTCCAACCTTGCCCATGCTGTGATTCTGTGAAAGGCTTATTTTCTTTAATATTTGGGGATCCTGAGTTCCCTGGACTCAGTAGACTCATTTCTTCTCCAGGGGTGGTACTCAAAAAGGTGGTGGGTTTCCAGGAGAACCGTGGGTCAGAGTTTGTTGCCTGAATCCACATTAATGGCCAGGCATCTTTAGAGGATTTGGATAATTCTACTTTGTTCAGAAAACTTGTAGCAGATGTGTTTCAGGATGAGTGCTCTATGTGGGATGAAATCTGGAGCTTCCTAACACCAGCTACAGCAATTAATAGTAATGGTATTCATTACATATTCATTACATAACATGGTTTGTTCTGGGAAACAGACTGCTAGAGATGGAAGATGAAAATAGCAGCTGTTAATTTCAGAGGGCTGAGCCTCTGAAGACTGTACCCAGGAGGAGCCAGAACCTACTTAATTCCCTTTATGCTGAGGGTGTCTACCAAGGGGGAATAGTCCTCTCCAGGGTTTTCCACTGCTGGTGCCACCAGGGAACACTTTGGCTGTGCCCAGCTATTGCCCTGTAGGCCACCTGGGAGGGCTTCTGACTTCACAGCACCTCTGGTGCTGCCTGGCCTTTTCCTCCCCTCTGCTACCTTGATGCACATCAGGTCCTGCCACACTTTGCTGTTCCACACAACCTGAGGCAGCAACATGGGATTTGGGAAAGGCTTTGAGGCATGGTCAGGCTGTCCACCTCAGCTGTGACATGGTCACTGCTGTGGTCTTCCCTGACTGGGTAGTTTTGGGTGTAGCCAGCTGGTGTGCATGCCTGCTCCGTGGATAATTAATTGGTACAAATGGTTGGAGTAGGTAAGGTGGCGTGTTTGCTTCGAGTATCTGCTGAGCACTGAGTGTTCCAGCCACGACTGGGAGCTGCTGATGAAGCAGGACTGAGTAAGGAAATGCTGTCTGACAGCAAAGTGCTGCCAGATGCCAGGCTGGTCTATTGGAGAGACCTCTGCTTCTCCTTGGCTCTGCCATTGGAAAAGGCTCTGGGAATAGAGGCTGACTGCCTTTTCTCCCCTTGTGTTCCTAGATGGTGATGGCAGGAGGCTGAAAGGAGCCATCCAGAGGAGCACAGAGACGGGGCTGGCTGTGGAAATGCCCAGCCGGACGGTGCGTCAAGCCAGCCACGAGTCCATCGAGGACAGCATGAACAGCTACGGATCAGAGGGAAAGTAAGTCCTTCCAGAGAGAGCTGGGTGATCACTCGTGGGATGCACCGTCCTTACACCTGTTAATTTCCATCCAGCATGATGGATGGTGTTTTCCTGACTTGCTTGTGTTGCAGGTGTACTGCCCATTCAATTAGAGCAGATCTCTCTGCATAGCTGGCACATACTTTAGCCTGTTTATTTCCTCTTTTTTAGTATCCTCATTATTCTGAACTGAAGCAGATACCCATTGCTTTTAACTGCTTTGCCTTTGGAAGAATCATTCAGAGTGAATAGCTGAGGCTCATTACTGGTCATAAATTATAACCCAGTAGTTTTTAGTATTGCACAATAGTTGTGCATTTCCCCTGTTTCAAAGTAGGCCTTTGGTTTGGAGCAGGGGGAGGTGTCAAGGTGCTGAAGAGGGTGAAAGTAACAATACATTATAGCACATAGCAAAATCATATCAAAATACATATACAGAAGCCTGGGTATACTTTGGTAACAAGCTTTATTTTATTCATGTGAGTTGCTGTCCTAAAAGACTGTATTTCTGAAAAGATTTTTTGACCCCAGAAGTTAGGACATACTTTGTTGCATTTAGGCTTTATACCAGAATACAAAGCAGGAGTCTTTAGGCCAGAACTGTGGGAGCTGACTTGTCTCCAGTTATGGTCTTTGTATTTACATTACTCAAAGCCATATATGGAGATTTTAAAAATTTTATTTAGATGACCATTCATGGGAATCTTTAGAAGGAAAAAAACTACAGTATCTAAAAGGCAAAATACACCATCAGATTCTGTGCTTCTAGATGTGAGCCCAAAATGTATACCTAAACATGCTCTGTTTAAGCCAAGTTTCACATTTGGCACTGCTCTGCACACTTCCTAGCCCTGTGTGGTATTCCAAGAACACTGTACAGATAAAATGCTGGGAGAGTCTGAAGGCACTCTCAATTAATGTGATTCTGGTGTTAAATAAGTAACAGCCTGTAAATTAAGGGAGACTTTCTTTAGCTTTAGAAGTAGGCTAATCCTGGAAAGGCATCATAGATCTGTGCTGAAGGTTCAAAATAGTAATGAGGCACAGGCTGCGATAGCAATCTTGTCACTCCAAAGCTGTGATGTACCTTATCTCTTCTGTGAGCTGCTGTCTCCAGGGAAATATTCCTGCTACACCAGCACAGTTCTGTGGCTTGGAGTTCTGCTTCTGCTACTTGTTGCAGAGCATTAGTGATTAAATTCAGTCCCCTGGATATGTGGGGCAAGAATCTGCTTTCATGCAGAGGAAAATTCTTTCCTTTTTATGCTTATGTAGCTTAAGCTCCTGGGGTGGGGTGTAATTCCTTGAATGGACTATGTCCTGTCACTGCATAGGCTGGCTGCTTTGACTGAGCTTTTCTGGGGAAAGTTTCTGCCAACAAATTATGGCACCCATACGAGTGCTGCTTCACCCTGAAGGCAGGTGACATGTAGCTGTCAGCTCGACAGAGAAAGGAAAACTGTCTTGACACCCAAATGTCTTTATTAGAACAAGCCTAACATTTGGTATTCCAGCCTCAAACTGCTGCCAGAACATCCTTGCCAGTTCCTCTGCCAGGGATGGGATAGTTTCTTCTCTTACTTCTCTGAAAAGTGTGATTAAGTGGTTCCTGGATGCTTTGTTCTTAGGTGGGATAATTAATCTCTCTTGGAAAGCCGGTGGGAATTGCAGCTCTCTGTCTGAGCCGCAAGTGATAAGCAAACAGGGCTGAGAGTACAAAGAGCTAAGAGGACTCAATTCTCTTGAAACATGGTGGGAGGAGAGTTTCTCTGCTTTCTTTTCCTGCAGGAAAGAATGGAATTGTTTGGGGAATAGCTTTGAGGAACAGAAATATGTTCTCCTAAATCAGATTTCTCTTGACCTTTCTCATTTGCTGGAGCTGTCTTCCTGGGGAGGCAAAATAAAGATTCATATATCTGTTAGCTGTGTCAAGTTTATTTTCTTTCTAATAAAAGCTGGTTTTATGACTGATGCAGATACTCCCAGGTCAGAGACAGTTTTTACCAGTGAATGTCAAAAATCTGGTTTTCAGCACAGTAAGCCTCTACCCTAGTTCTTCCCACCTGTGCATCCCTTCTGTGTGTTCACACCTGGAAGAGGATGGATTCAAAACCTCATCTTTCAAGAGGGCTTGTTTCTCAACTTCTGTATGTTTTTATAATCCCTTTCAGTTTAAGGACTAAAAGGATAACTTCCAAAGGTGGCACACTGAAATAATCAAAGATTTAGTGATTCTGTGCTGCATGAGGCCCAAATACCCCAGCCATACAAACTGCTTTTAGAAAGCAGTGCTGACTGACTGCTTTCATGTTTGTTGCATCAAGTTGGTGGCAGCTGCTGCGGCTGCTCTGTGCCAGTGCAAGGTATCACAGTCAAAAAGTTTTCTAAAGTCCATGATTTTGAGCAGTGCTGATGTCATTTGAACACCAGAGTGCATGAAATCCAGGGGTGTTCTTACAGAGAACATATTATGCAGGGATATACTAGGCCCTCCTTCAATAAAATAATCCCTTTACCTGAAGATGAAGTTTATAGAAGATTAGCTGTCTAAAAGATGCATCTCCTGGAATTTAAGCTCATGCAACATGCCATTGGTGCTGACAGTATCAAGACACTGCTTCATGTAAATTTTTGCCAGCTAAAAAGTCCTCCAACCTTATTACAATTTTGCATTGCACAATAGTTCTGCACTAGTACAGGAAATTAATATAGTAAAACTCAGAGGGGTTTTTTGTAGAATAGGAACTAGGTATTTATTCTAAACAAAACTGTTTTCAGTCATTCACTTGTCTGGGTCTCACCCCCCCCAAGCAGGCACCAAGCCTCGTGCATCCAGGGCTGTAGCCAGGATGGATTGTGTGCTGCAGGGAGGACCAGGAACACCATCTGTCAAGCACTTGCTGTGTCTGCTGAATTGTTCTTCACAACAGACTGGCTCTTGGACTGTTTTTTTCTTACACTTTCTAGGACTTACCTGCTATTTTTGATGGATCGTTCAACTCAGGGTCTTATTCCTTTTGATCTCAAGCAGCACTGCCACCTTTTTGTTCCCTTGTTTAGGGGATCTTTATGGCTACACTCTGCCCTCAGACAGGCTGTGGAAGTGACATGCTCTCACCTTGTTGTCCTTCTCCTGTCATTGGAGGACAGATCTGCTGACTGACTGGTTGTGGTTTCACACCACAGCTATTTCCATTCATAGTTCATCCAGGCTGATCTTAGCACTGGTTACAAGTCTCTACAGCAGTGAGTATTTTCTTCTATGTATATATCTAGAAATTTGCTTGAGAGAACAGTGCCACACTGTAGCAAGTGCCTGTCGGGTTGTTTCAGGACACCCAAGATTCCTGCAAGGATACAATTCCGAATATAGGAATAACTCACAAACAACCCTCTGAGATTCAGAAGAGATCCCAGCTCCATCCTGGCTCTTGAATGATCTACATCTTGTTTTGGCTGGGTTTTGCTGCAGCTGCACGACAGCATGTACAGCATTCAGAAAGCAATGGATTCTGGACTTGTGTGTAACTTGTTCCTGCCAACCACTTTTCTTTCTGAAAATGGAGTAGAAAGACAAAAATGGACCTGGAACAAAAGCTTGCTAGCTGCCATAGTGCCTAATGAGTTGTACTCATGGATTTTTTTTTTCTTCTTGCTGGCTGCTGCTGAGATGATTAAGTTACAGAGAGCTCAGGTGATTTTTACCTCAGAAAAGCACAGCAGGTGGTGACTAGCAAAGACTTAGAGGATTGTTCTTGTACTATCTGAGATGAGTGTGCCTGTCCAGCAAGGAGGTACCTTGTCAGCCATATCATCCCTCTTTTCCATGGAGAGGGAGCATCAGCCTGAGCCCTGCCTGAAGGCCCTGTTGTGACA
This sequence comes from Formicarius rufipectus, assembly GCA_013399695.1. Lineage (NCBI taxonomy): Eukaryota > Metazoa > Chordata > Aves > Passeriformes > Formicariidae > Formicarius > Formicarius rufipectus. The sequence continues at coordinate 1,005,021 of VXAU01003742.1, read as the reverse complement.
AAGACAGGAGGCAGAACACAACCTGGAATGTATGCTTCTGGCATGGGAATCTCAAGCCCCTCGACTTCATTGTGTCATGCTGTTTCTGCAGGCTGTGACTTCTACCATTTCTCCCTCTGGGCATATAGGGCTGGTGTGAAACAATGCTGGGACTTAGGTTGGGAGAGCTGCCTGTCCTCTGCTTCATTGTGGAGCACTAAATACAAGAAAGCAGGAGGAAATGTTGGCTTGGCTTGTGACCACATGGCCACTTGTAGCTTCACTTCACTGAAAACTATCCATCGTCATTCAAGAATGACCAAAAGACCTGATTCCTAAACACACCGTTCAACAAACTCATGTTGCAGCTACCTCCTGAATGTTTCTTTTGGCATCCAAAATCAGGGGGCTTATAGACTTTTACAGGAGGTTATCTTTAGGGCTCTTGTCTGAGTACTTCTAAAAAATGTAATGAAACGTGTTGTTAATACAGTTCAGGCTATCAGAAATCAATGCCTTTTGATATGGTAACCAGGAAAGACATGGAGATTGTTTCTGTAACACATCAAGAAATTCATCAGCCTGCTGAGCAACAGCACAGCCTTTTGTGCTGGTAAAGCTTGACCAGCACAGCTTGGAAAGGATGTGACCTTGAGAGCTGTAGGTACAGCAGTAAATACAGTGAATCCCACCTTCAGCAACCTCCTGGGAACTGACAGAATTGCTCTCTAAAGACAGGTAGCTATCTTTTATTCAGCGAGTCTGAGATGACTAGTGATTGCTAAAAATGGAGCTTGCCTGGCAAGGTGGGGAAGAGGATGGGGGAGGTCTTTGTACAGAATTCACTGCATGGTTTTTATAGCACTGTTTCGGTGGCAGAATTCATACAGCAGAAGGAATCGGATACGGGAGCGGAGTACAATGTGTTATAGAACATAAGACAGCACGTCACAGTGCTAAAAATGCTACAGAGAGTGGCCAGGAGAGAAGCAGAGCTTGTTGAGAGGCAGAGACAGATATTGCCTGGCAGAGGAGAGGTGTGCAGTTGGTGGGGTTAGGATGGGTTTGGGTCCTTCAGGGATAGATGCTCATGGAAAACCTTCCCAGGCAAAGTGAAGGCTCCTGCAGCATTCACATTGGCTTTGACAGGGTAAGGGGCTGTGTGCCCAATTCCTTGGTGATGTAGTCAGATGTATTTAATAATTCCTCATGTGCATCATAAATATTTTAAAGATAGGGGCAGTGGTCATTAACAAGATCTGCTTTCCTCCTTAGCTGATAGATATCTTCTTGGCTTCTGAGTGTAAGATGCAATTTAAAAGATGTTAACATGCAATATGGATGTGTGATTGTTACACAGAACATCACTGCTCCCTAAAATTGGAGTTCTGATAGTTTGGGGGTTTTTTAACACTTGAATAAAATAACTGTCAAATATGTTAGCAGTCTGAGGGGACTCCTCCTCGCCTTTTCTTCTGGCTGAAGGAGTGTGTTGCTGTCTCTGGTTTTTAAAGACAGAGCTGGAGAACTTAGGTCTATGTTAGATGTAGATGTATCCTGAATCTGTTAGTTCAGCTGTGCAAGTCAAACCATTCAGGTGCATGGCTGTGTTTAGGCAGTTTGCTTATTAATTGTAACTTTGTACCCTAAGAGAACAAAAAAAAAAAAGTCCTGGAAAATATTTGAGGACAGAACCAGAATTTCTAAACCCTGGACTTCAGGCACAACTCGTGTATGTCCTAGACACAGTGGAGCACCTTTTTCAGGATGTATTGCTTCTGGAGACTTAAGATGATGGCAAATAGGTGTTTGTGTGGATAGTGTGATGAATCCATGAAAAGAAGGGGGCAAAATGTTACCTCCTGAAAATAGTTGCGGTCTGAGTGTGCCGGGGAGGGCTGTGTTGAAGCTGTCTGGCTTCACCACCACCCCAGCTGGCTGAACCCACTGCAGTGGAGCAGTGCAGCTCTGCAGGAGTCAAGGTATGCAACTTGTGTAATAGAGAGGCAGGAACGGGGATTTGCTCCAAGGGGGAGGACATAAAATTCTCTTCTCTTGACAGAGCTCCTGAACAAAGAAATGTTACACCTGGCCTGTGAAGGGAGCAGATGAATCTGCTCTGCATTTCTTCTGCACGGTCACAGCAGCCAGTGTGTGACCATCACAAGTTGCTGCAATCAAGACCAGTCTCAGAGTCTTGTAAGAGAATTAAAAAGTCTGGTATCAGGAGGAAAAGAACTGGAATATTTGGTCTGTCTTGCAAACTGATAGCTCACAAATGGTGTTCAGGGTTGATGTGTAAAGAGGAAGGACTGGGAAAAGATTTGGAAGGAAAAGCACAGGATAAACTCTCAGGGAAGGATTTTAAGAACAGATTAGTCAGAGATGGTGTAAATAAGGCTGCTCTGACCTTGGGACCTGAGTGTGGAGTGGCTGATCTGTGGAGTTGCATTCTTCCCATACGTCCTGCGAGTTTTACAAGATTTTGACAAGTTGATTCTTGCAACAGCATAATGGATACCTGGCATGCAGAGTCCCAGAAGCAATTTAAAAATAGATTTGGAAAAGAGGTCAGACGAACCCCGCACGGACAGGAAAAGTAATGATACGTTTTCCCTAAATGTGTCTGTGCTGTTACACACTGCATGCTAATGCTGCAGCCACCAGCATGGGGGGGGGCGGGTGTGGAAGGAGCTGTGCAGAGACACATAAGCTGTGAGAGAGAGATCAGCACAGTTGCTCTGAATTTTCTGGATAGCATTTTGCATTGAAATCACTGATGTCCATCTAGGCATTCAAATCCTGATCAGTTTACAAGTAAATTCTGAAAAGCTGATTGTCCATCCAATCATATGTAAAGAGCAGCTGTTGTGCCATGAAGGAAACAGCTGTATGATGCTTTGCTCGAGGAGAGCAAGGACACATCTTTGCAAGGGGCAGGTCAGGAAATGCTGCTGCCTTGAAAGAGCAGAGAAGCAAGCAGCTGGCAAAGAGCCTTTAAACCACTCATAAATTGCACTGCAGATTCCATACACCCTTGCCTACAGCATGCAGTGCAGGAGCACAGTCTTCAGAGACTGCTGCACAGGTTTCCTAAATAATCAGGGTTAAGAATGTTGTGTTTAAAAGATCTATGCAATCTCAGTCCCAGTTGGAGCACACGGCTTCCAAGATCGGGTGAACACAGGGCTTTATTCTGCCTATAAACGTGTCACAAAAGACACAAAGGTTTTATGCGGTCGGGGTCATCTGTGCCATAAAGCCGGGATGGGTACCTGCTCTGCTTTGGGATCGGCCGGGAGCTGCGAACTGCGGGCCCTTGTCTCCCTCTCGTGGGTGTGTGCACAGCTGCAGCGAGAGCTGCTGTCCCAAGGTGTGTCCTTGCAGCGTCGTCCGCAGGTGGCCGTGCTCTCAGTGGCTGCTGCGCCAGGGACAGCCCAGGCTTAGGAATGCCTGTTTTAGTCATGTGGTGGTTTAAATGGGGTTTGCAAGCCTGTGCTGAGCCTTGGGGGGAGCTGGTACCTCTGCAAGCAGTGTTAATGCTCCTGCAGGTTTTCTGCTGCATTGGTGGGCTCAGAGATCCCAGGATCAGTAGTACCCAGAGTGTCATCTTTCTGCTGTCCCTGCTCTGCCTCCTTACCTACAGCCGAGGGATGCGGTCTGAGCATCCTCCAGCAAAATGCCTTTCATTTGTCCTTGACACCCTGGAGACCTCCCTGTGCTTTCTCCATGCCTTCCAGTCAATAACAGTTGCATTCAACTTAGGACCAATTCCTCAGCAAGCCCATAATCTTTAACTTTGTTAAAATCGTTCTTGTTTTGCTGTGGCGAAGCAGAGCTGGTGAATCGTGATTAGTGAGAGCAAAGGGCCAGAGAAGAGATAATTAATTTTTTTGTGCTGTTCAAAGGCTGTGCTGCCCTTGCTCAGGGAGGGTTTGTGCCCTTTAGACAAAAGGCTGAGGAGCGTCACCTGTTAGTCTGTTGTGTGTGGCCCTTTGCAGCATGAGATGGTCCTGCCACAGCCCCCATCCCCAGGGCCCTGCTGGCTGTGACAGCTGCTATTTGCAAGTCAGCTGAAAAATGCTTCCTCTTTATTCCTCTGGCTATTTTTAGTATTTCTCTTTAGACTGCAACAATAATAATAAAAAGGACATCTTGTATTGGTGATAACCAGGTTGTAGCAATTTCTTCCCTTAAGGGACAGGTGTGATTGGCAGTGGGAGGGGAAATGCTTTCCAGGATTGCTCCAGTGTGTGTGAAACATGTCTGCTGGCTGTCACCCAAGGTGGAGCCACCACTGTCACCTGTGGCAGATCCCTTCAGGAGCGTGTCTGCTTGCCAGCACATCCAGTGTGTGGTGATTCAGCTGGAGAGGTGGTTGCTGAATCAAGGGCCGGTCAGAACAGCTCGGTTTCATCAGAGGTCAGGCAGGAAAAGTCTGCTGAGCATGCAGCAGAGTAGCAGGGGAGGGCTCTTGGGAGCACCAGAGCTGCATTTAAAGAACGGAAAGAAGTCACAGCGGTCCCTGGAGCTCTTTTTCTCTGTGTTTTAGCTGCAGGAAAAGCAAGTGAGTGAATAGGGAAGGTCTCTCCCACCAATCTCACCATACACATCCCCCTCACCTCAGCATCCCAGCTTCTTTTTGAGCAGTTGACAGACAGAGCTCACCGAGCTGGATTTGAGCATCCTAAATTTAGTTGATGCAGTGAAATGGTTCCTGCTGTTTTTAATTCGCATTTATACTAAAATTTCTGCAGTTTTATTTTCCCTTTCCCTCTCCTCTCAGGGGAAAAGCAAAGGCTTTCTTGGAGGCAGCTTATGAGTTTTCCAGGCAGAAATTGTTTCCCCTCCAGGGTTATTGGCAACACCCAACTACATGTCTAGGAATTGGTCAAAGCCAAGGAGTCTGATTTAGAGCTGCCGCTTCTAATGTCTAATAAAACAGCACTCCAAATGGTTGGCCTCTGTGCAACGAATCAGCCAGTCTCACCAGCTAATGGCATAATCTATTAAAGAATTAATTCAATACATTTTTCCAGTCAAATATAACAACAGCAGGGAACATTAACTGTCTAACCTAATACTGAGTTTCATATAGTGCTATAGTAAACCTTTTAACTTGGGCTGTTATCCAGACTGACAGAGTCTTGACCTTGGCCTGTGTTTCTAAGTGAGCTTTGTCATTCTTCTTGGGATCAGTCTTGGAGTTGCAAAGCAGCAGCAGCTTTATTTGAGCTGCTCCCCTAGTGAGGGGCTGTGCCTGTGGCCCAGCCCTGGTGTCCCTGCAGCACCATCCTGCCCACTGGCTGTAGTGTGCACTGAGGAGTGTTCACCATTTCAAGGTCATCCAGAGCCCTCCAACCTCTGAATCTGTGTGGAGGGAACAGCAACCTTTGCTTTGCTGTAAACACTTCCAGTTGTTGTTGGTTCACCTTTAGCCCAACAGCTCTTGCATTTGTGCTTTTTGGCGCTGTCCTTCCTGCTCTCCTGCTGTTTTCCTTTCCATCAGTGATGCAGGCTCCAGCCTCAGCTGCTCCATTAGCAGGTGCTTTTACTTTATCCTGAGCTGCCCAGCTGCTGGGCAGAGCCTTTGCTAGCAGCAGTCTTAGCATCACAGAATGGCTTGGATTGGAAGGGACCTTAAATATCAGTTTCAGCCCTCCTGCCATGGACAGGGGCACCTTCTACCAGACCAGGGGAGAGGTGAGCTGGTATGTGAGAGGATGGGTGGCTTCTCTCCACACACTTGTAAAGTGCAGACAAAAACCTGGCATCTGCCTTTGATGTGATTCTCCCCCCAGCAGGTAAGAAGTGGTTTTCTGTGACAGGTTTAGTGAATTATTTTGAGGATCCAGGATCTAGAGGGGTTTCTCTTCTTTTCTGTTCTGCAGCTTGTGAAGTTTCTGTGGGTGGTCTTCTCCCAGCTTTGTTTCCCCACTGCAGTAACGTGGCTGAACTTCACCCCAGAGAGAAATGGCCCTGAGATCTGGTTCTGGGTGTGCTCTTGTAGCCCTCAGCTTCAGTCAGTCTTAGGCTTTGCCTCCTCTGTTCTGGTCCTTGGCATCTTGTTAATTAGCCCAAGCATCTGTTCTGAGCACAGCAGTGAACATTTCCCTGAACAGTTGTGAGTTGTCTTGCCAGCCTGTTATTTACGTGCTTGTTCAGGTCACACACTCCCCAGGGCAGGAATGAGACCCTGGCCCATTTGTCTTCCACGAGCTGAGGAAAATAAAGAAAACATTTACCTTCTGGCTGATGATCCATTCATCTCCTGCTGAATCTTGTCTTTCTCTGTCAGGTCTCGTTTCTCTTGAACTATTTTGAGTTCTCTAAGCACTAGTTTTCATCCTTTTTTGACTCTGTGTTGCAGCTCAAAATGCCTGAGCCAGCAGACTTAGCCTTGCTGGTCCCCTTGTGCACCAGGACTCTCTACTTCCCTCCTTGTATGGGCAAATCATGAGCCTGATAAAGCCTGTCTGGCTCCAGGCTCCCTCTTCCCCTGCTTCCCCCATCCATATCCCTGCAGATTTACCAGCCCTTGGGATGTCTCTCTCTGTGCACAGCTCATCCTTGGAGCCTGGCCACAAATCCAGCGCCTCTGCCCTGGTCCTGTGCTCAGGGTGCTGGTCCCCAGAGAGGGCTGCTCTGCTGGGGCCAGCAGATGCCAGGTGAGTGGTGGAGCAGGAGTTGTGTACTCAGTGTGGCCCAGGGGCACCTCTGCTCCCAGGATGGATGTTGGCACTGGGGATGCACCTTGTGCTACTGAGGAGTTGGTGACACTGAAAAGCTGAGAAAAGTGTTAAGCCTTCTCTGTAGTTGATGCCAATCATAAATCCCACTGGTTTTGTTGTATCTCAAAATATCACCCTGAGTGTTTGTGCAAAAAGTGGATGCAGGGTGAAGAAAGTCACTGAACTGGGGAAGATCCAGCCGTGGAGAGCCCCTCCCAAGCCTGCCTTCCTGGATGCCAAACACCTTTGTCCTTCATCCCTTTTCACAATGGTGACATTAGTGAAGAGCTCAAGGGCAAGGTTTTCCATGCGATGGCTCAGCAGCTCCCTGTGCAGCAGCAGTAACCAGGTTTCTCAAAGAGCCAGGTCAGCACAGAGGGGAGGTGCAGTGTTCCATGGAAAAGTCAGGCCATTTAATGCAGAGGCCCTGTCACAGGAGGCTGAGCCACCCTGTGACTTGTCATGAGGGCACATGCTAGTGACACATCCTCTTCAGCCCATGCATGGTGAGATGGTGATGTGTGTGTGCTGCCTTCCCTAATTCCATGTTGGAATAAATAAATATTCCCATGGGGCTGAGTCTGGGGCAGCAAATAACTAATGAGAGCTGAAATTCTAACCTGAAATTAACACACTGCTGGCTGAATGGGGTTTAAAAAGAATGTATATATATATTTTTTTTAAATGTCTTTTAAAATGCAACTGGCTTCCAGGGGGGCACCAATGAGTCTTTGTGGCTGACTCAGCTGTGTGAGAGCCCTTTGTCCCCCGCCCGCCCTGCGGGCAGGGCTGCGATCTGCTGCTACTTGTACCCAACATGCAGCCTCCTCACAGCACCCTGAGAAAAACGAATCTGGGGAAGCAGGGGGCTGTATCATTACGTGGGTAATTGCCCCCTTGCAAGGACGTTTGGAAAAGTGGAGGAGGCTTGTGATTGTGCCTGGCTTTGGCAAGCAGCAGCTTCCCTGGAGGCAGAGCGCAACACCCGGCGCGGCAGCGTGGGTACCCCGGCACAGAGCTCCTGACGTGTGTTTCAGCAGCTGTGTCATGGCTTGGCAGATGCCTGCAGGACAAATGTAGGTGTCGAGAGTTGGCCTTGAGCCTTCTCCTTACCATTTGCAGCAAGTTGTTCTACAACCTCTTAAACAGCTGTGTAAATCAGGGTGCAGCTGGGCAAGTCTTGGTTTGTGTCAGTGTGCCACAGGGCTTGATGCTTCTGTGTTGCTTTGCACGTGTCCAAGTGCAGTGACCAGCGCCTGTAGCCACACAATGGAACAGCCACAGGTGCCTGGCGACTGGATTTGGGGGCTCTGTCCCCCAAACAGATCCTGTTTTGCTGTGGTAACTGTGGCACAGGCATTCCTGGTGTTTGAGGATGTTGTCCCTGTAGCCTTGAACCAGTGCTCAGGTCCTCTTTGTGGTTACAGTCGTGGAAGAAGGTACAAAAATCACAGAGTGGATGTGATGGATGCTTCTGGTGTAGAGCAGTAGGAAACAGGACCTTCTGGTCAAAAAAGAGACATATTGCTGTGTGTGTGTGATAAATAGGGAATTGAGTCCCAAGGGCATTGATGCTCACCCCCCTCATCTCACATTTAGCTACACTGCTCTAGATGCATTATTTCTTCCCCAGGAATGAGGATTGGGAAGGGAGGGCTACCAAGAGAGATCCCACAAGCTGCTCTAGGAATTTGCTACCTGGAAGAGGTGATGGGCTGCATATGAGCCTGAGATGGCAGGGATTTTACATACAATTAGTTACAGTTAAATATTAGCCAGCTGGTGACTTTGGGCATTATTGGTTTTTTTTGTGGGAGGAAATAGAATTTGAATGGATTCCACGTAACTGAACTATGCAAGTGAGTTTTGCAAGGGAAGAAGGTTTCTGTAGATGTCATTAATTTCAAAGATGTATTAAATCTGGGTTTTTACTTAATGAATTACTTTAAATTGCGAATTAACCACTTTCCAAAATAATTTTCTTTTGCAGCTTAAATTTCAGTGGAGTTCATCTGGCATCTGCTGGGCAGTTCAGTGACTTCCTGGGGAGCATGGGCCCTGCACAATTTGTTGGGCGTCAGACCTTGGCCACCACCTCCATGGGTAAGGAACACAAATATCTTGGGTGGCTTTAATTTAGTCCTGAAGAGACTGCTTCTACAAGCCACCTAATGATGTGTCCAGCATCTGCTGATCTACTACTGTCCCGCTCCATTTCTCTGTTAAATCAAGTGAGCTTGGCTGAAAGGTTTTGCTGACCGCAGCAGATGTGGCATTAGTAGGAAAGCAGCAGCTTTGTGCTTTCCTCCCTCAGCTTTGAAAGGCACAGACTAAGTAAAATACATCCTGTGCATCTTGGGGTTTTTCTTTCTGTCTAAGGGCCACTGTGCTCTGTAAGGATTTTTTTTTTAATATATAATTTTTATATATAATTGCTTTTTCCAAAGCAGCCTGCAATCCTAGGTGCTTCTGTTTGGGATAGATGAGAGGCTCTCTGCCATGAAGAGCAGGAGAGTGATCCCCCCAAAGCTGTGTTAGGGGGCTGGCAGTCAAGTTTGCTTTTGAAAATGTAGGCTGGAATCACTGTGGAACTGCTCCAGAGTAACACAGGAGGAGATCAGATTCATACAGTTTGTTACAACTTGTAGCAGGCAGGACATGAAGATTGTTTTTCTTTAAACTTTTTAATAACTCAAGGGTGTATTGTTTTCAAACTCTTCCATTTATTTTGACGTTTTGGTTTAGGGGATGTGGAAATTGGCTTGCAAGAGCGAAATGGGCAGCTGGAAGTGGATATCATTCAGGCTCGAGGACTCACACCAAAACCCGGCTCCAAAACACTGCCAGGTAGTATGCTTTGATCTCCTGAAGTAACTCCCTGAGCCCCATCCTCCCGTGATGCTTGTGGGATAGGAAAAGTTTTAATTTCACTGGGCTTTGGCAGGACTAAGCAATCTGTGTGCAGTGTTGAAAATAAGGCTGCTTGAGTCAGTATTTTCCCTGCTGTAAATGCCTTCTTTAGAAATACCTGAGACATGGCACTGTGTCTTTTGTAGAATGTGCACAAAGATTGTTGTCCTGTTTGACCATATTTATTCTTTCCAGCTGCTTACATCAAAGCTTACCTGCTAGAGAATGGCGTGTGCATTGCAAAAAAGAAGACAAAAGTGGCTCGCAAATCCTTAGACCCTTTGTACAATCAGGTGTTACTGTTCGCTGAGAGCCCCCAGGGCAAAGTATTACAGGTAAGATGAGCAAGTCTTAAGTCTGCCCTTCTCTCTCTTGCACCTCTTAGGGAACATAGTAAGTCTAGCAAAGGATCTGGATAATTAACAGAGATGAGAAAAAGCCAGTGTTTTCATTGAACCAGATGTACTCTATTTGAATGTAACAAATGGGAAGGAAACTCTTTTTCTTCCATACTCAAACTGGTTATTATTTCACCCCTTGCCAAGTACCATGAATGCTTATCAGGAAAAGGTTGATTTTTATTTTTTTTAATTTTTTTTTTCCATCTAGCTAGTAGATAGCTGGTACCTATAGGTGCTAAACAATCTTGCAGAATGGGTTGTCTTCTGTGTTTGTATACATTTAGAACACTCTGCTTTGGCCATCACCCAGTCACATATCCTGCCTTTTTCTACTTTTTTTCTGTTACTGCCATACATTTTCTGTCATATTTTCAACTCTGCACCTCTGTTTCCAGAGAAGAGAGTGACTTGCATCGTTGATTCATATTAAAATCATTTGCATCTAATAAAGCCTGGCTAAAATCCATTTGTAGTAGTTAATCCATAAGTTTTAATCATTTACCACCACTGGGATATGAATTGCCAGATAACCTGCTGGAACCTTCTCATTAGTGATCTTTTCCTTATTTACCTTGATTAGAACCATTTACCTTTGATGCAACAAGACTGAACATTTTTGATTGAACTGGGGTGGAACCTGGCTTGGTCTGCTCTTGCCTTGTGTGGGTGTCCTTACTTGCTGCCCTACTGCCAGGAAAGACACTTATTTCAAGAGAATAAAATGAGGATCTTGGCTCTCTGCTGATTGCCATGTCACCAAACATAGTGCAATGGCTTGCTCTCCATCTCCTGCTGGCCTGGAGTGTGAATTTTTGTCTTTTATTTGACATTCATTGTCTCTCCTACCTGATGGTTAATTGGAACCTAGGGAAAGAAGCTGTCAGGGTTAGCCAGAGATCCCTAGCCATGGTCATAACCCATCCTACTCATCCTCTCCTCTTCAGAACACAGGCTCACTCTGGAGTCAGTCGTCACCTTTGTCTTGAGCCACTCAGGGCCACTTGCCCACGTGCAGACCTCCAGCATGCCTAAGCCCATGACCCTCACTGCATCTGTCGTTCCACCCACTGGTCTCCATCGTGTCGTAAGTGTGACTCAGCTTTCCCTGCTCGCCTACCAGCTCTTCCATTAGCCCTTCCTCTGCAAGCCGCTCTCGGCTGTCTGTTCTGCTTCCCCTTGTGCCTCTCCTCGTGTGTCCCCTCCATCACTGGGCCCCTTTACAGCTCCTGCCCTTCCTCCAGGTGAGTGGCTGTGCCTCGTCTCCATCTGCCACAAGCTCCAAGTGCAGAAGTTAAAACATGCTCTTTTCTTCAAACTGTTGGCTTTTGACCCAAGCTGTTGCCTACCTTTTTTTTTTTGTTGTTAGTTTACTTTTCCACTTAACCTCTTCCTGCCCTTTCCCTCTGGGCCACCTTTTGTTGTGTCTAAGGTCCATTTTGTGCCAGGACCAGGCTTTACCTGCAGGTGCTGGACTGCAGCTCCAGGGATGCTTTGTGCAGATGCTGTCCCTGCCCAGCAGGTAGAACAGCAGAAATTGTCTCATCCACATGCACCTTTTTCCTTGGTGGAAATAAAAATCATTAGGATTTGTAAACATGTGCTTAAAACACACAGTAATATCATCAGACAGAGCTTCCTGTTACCTGTTGGTAGAGTAAAATTTTCTGGTGGTCTTGGGCTGCAGTAAAGCTCCAAGAAGTTGGATGAGTAGAAAGAAGGATTGATCAGACTCATGCTTCCCAAGCAACTGTGCAAGTTGGAGGATTAACTGTGCTTGTCCTTCTTGTCCCTAAGGTGATAGTCTGGGGAAACTACGGACGCATGGAGCGCAAGCACTTCATGGGAGTCGCCAGGGTCCTCCTGGAAGAACTGGATTTGTCAACTCTAGCAATCGGCTGGTACAAGCTCTTCCCAACTTCCTCCATGGTAGATCCCACTACAGGCCCGCTCCTGCGTCAGTCCTCACAGCTTTCCCTGGAGAGCACAGTGGGACCCTGCTGTGACAGGTCTTAGTGAGTAAGGAAGGGGGAACTGCTTTTGTTTTTTAAACATGCTGTCAAGGTTTTGTTTGCTGGAACTCTGACCTCAAGCGCAATGCATGTTCAATCAGTTCTTGTGGAGCTGGAAGAGGAGGATAAACCAGTGACCTTAGACAGAAGACGAGGAGGAGGGCACTGTGTCCTCTCCATCTGAGGAGGAGGTGCCGTGGGGCATGAGTCCTAGTTGTCAAATTAGACATACACCTCTTGTTTCACTTCTCTCGCTGTTATTCTTGGACCCTTGTTTCAGATCAGTATTAACCCTGGAAAGTTGCAGCATTTGAAAGAATTTGGGGAGGAAATAAGGAAAGAATTTTTCTTAACTGAGCATATTAGAAATTTCTAATATGGATTCTTTCAAGGGAAGGGACCTGAAAAATTCAGAGGTTTATGTGTGGCCTAAAAAAAGCAGGAGCAGAAAGTCTAAGAGGAAGCATTAGAGTTTTTATAAGGTCTTTCTTTTTGAAAGGAAGGAAAAGAAAGAAATCTGCAACTCTCTCTTTAGGATCAGTTCCCTGTCACTGAGTCATGTTAGCTGTAACACTGTCTTGCTGTGTTTTCAAACTGTGCCAAATTACCAGCAAGTGTCTTTACTGCATTACGTGTTTAACACTGCTGATGAAGCAAACTTGGTGAGAGAACAAGTAGCGCCTACTTAGACCAGACAGTTTAAACAGAGTTCGAGTTTAGCAGGATAATTAACTGCAATTTTGCTCAGAAAAAAAAAATCCCCCACTAGGAGTGGGAGCTGAACATCAGAGTTGCAGCTTGAGATGTTTTGTATTGTCAGACACAACATTCTGCAATTTACTGGCCCCCTTACTTGTGATCCCCCCCCTTGCTGTGCATCCTTCAGTCGTGATGTCCTCTATCTCCTGCTTTTTCTCCATCTCCTTTGTACTGGTACATATCTGTTGGAGATGCTGCCCATCCTGTTGTGCTGTGGACTGACCTGAAACAGGACTCCATGGGAGGGGGAGATTGGGGTTTCTGGGCATGCAGAAGAAAGAAACCTCAGTTTGTTATCTGACAAGAAGATGCTGGAGAGCGCATAACCTCCCTTGTGGAGAAAGGGGAGCTTTAGGCAGTCTCAGTAATACACAGACATTGTCAAGTGTCCTGCAAGAGGAGATGTGATCCTCAAAGTACCAAGAGGCAGTGAGTGAGGAATCTGATGACACAGTGATCACAGCATGTATATTCTGTTAATTAAAGTGCAACACTAACTGTAAACAAGTCTTGCAGTTGCAGCTAATCAAGCACATTCTCTGAGCTGCTGAGCTGTGGCAGCTGTTGCCAGCAAAGCCACGTGCTGGAGGAAGTGCACTAGATCCTTCTGACAATTAAATTATCCAAAATCACAGAGAATCTCTGAAGATTTTCTGTTGATAGTTCCGTTTTGGCTGAGTTTTGTCTTAGTTCCTGATGAGGATTTGATAACTGCTGTCCCAGAATAAATAAGCTTTTGGAGGTGTTTTGCTTTGTGATTTAAAAGTGAAGGTCCCATGTCATGTGTAGGAATGAGCAGGTTCTTGAACTGTCATAGAGAAATACTGAGCATTTATTTCTGCATGTGGACCTCAGCTTTGTTAGAATAAAAGCATGAGTGTTGAGTGGATGGTAAAAGCAGTTGCTTTTCGTCCTAGCTTGTCTATGGCATTTTAAATTATTTTGAGATAAATTACAGGATAGATGCAAAAATTATAGGCCTTACAATAATCTGTAAAAAATTATATAATATAAAGGAGAGGGAAAGAGGACAAGGGACATAGAATGACTAGTTTTTTGAATCTTCAGTGGCAAAAGCCTCAATATTTCAGATAAATCTCTTAATTTCCTTGATCAAATATGTCTCTGGCCTCTCACTAATTATTTTTTCTAATTGTATTAGACAATTTCTATATATTAGCTGAAGAAAAGTTTGTTGCATGCTTGTCAAACTATGTTGTGGCACTTTTTTTTTTTTAAAAAAAGCACATTTACTGTAATTCAAGTCAGCATCTTTTCCTCTTGGTATGTAGTGAGTACTAGGCAATATTGTACAATATGTGTCTTGAACTAGAATAGATAAGGTAGGTTTAGTGGTTTGTAGCACTGGATCTTTTAATAACTATGACTTTCAAAGGACTGTGAGGAGCTCCAGGTACATGCCAGCCCTGGCAGCTGAGGAACAGGGCTCCTGTCCTGAGTCATGCTGAAACCTTTGTCTTGGTACTTAGTTTGGACATTATCTAGCAGTAAGAGCTAAGTTAATCCTGGGTTTCCTGTGTCCAGTGAGATGAATGCAGCGTTTTTGCAGTCTTTAATAGGGAGTAGGAGACTATACATGCCAAAAATATTCCTCCAGAAAACTTTGTTTAATGACTGTCTGTCAAAAATCTCAGTTCTTGTTTGCCTGACAGATGCAACGTGTCTCTGTATCCTGCCCCTCCAAAAGCTCTGCAGGCTCAGTGATGATCAGTTTAGTTACCATAGGACTCCATAACACTGAGGACTATCTGGTTTTAATCACAGTAAAAGGTCACTGTCAGGGTAAAATATAGAAGTTACAGTTCCAGTTGTGTTATTTTTGTTAACGTCTCCAATTCTGTAATTTGGAAGCAGTTTAACAGTCTGCTCTGTCCTGTTTTCTTCTGCATTTTTCATGTGGTTGATCGTGGTCCAGTGGTTCTCTCTTTTGCTTTGCTCACTCCCAAGTCCTGTTTCTCCCCAGCAAGTGAACGTTGCCATCCCTGGCCACCACACAGAGCACAGTCACATGAACTGGCAAGTGCAGGTGACCTTCCTTTGTAAAGCAGACTCTCAACAGAATGCCCACGGGACACAGAGTGAGGCCAGGAGACTTGCATGGTACCCTAAAGTCTAAATTCTTGCTTCACTCATACCCATGATTCCTGCATTGACCATGGTGTATTGTAGTCAGAAAAGAACCCTTCTAGTTATCCATTGATTTAAGACTCCCAGTAAAACATCCAAGACAAGTCTCAAGCTTGGACTAGCTTATTTTTATAAAGCCTAATCTCTTTTTTTCCCAAAAATTTGTCTGGCCAGTTTCTGTCTGAGGTGATTTGCTATGACAGCAAGAATTACCAGTGTGGTTGTGTACAAAGCAGTGGTTTGCCAGAGTGATGAGCAATTGAAAACTGAACTTCAGTTCCCTTTGCAAGTCCTGGCTGAGTCTTGTCCTGTGCCTGAGTCTTGCTGTTAGTTACAGGCAGAGAGGAATAGCAGGAGATTTAAAAATGGCATCATAGTACTTTTAGTCTTTGAGCAGTGATGAGGGATGAGACTGAGGAGAGAAATACCTGCCCAGCTCAGGGTTGTGCATGAACTACTACATTGTAATGGTAATGGGAGGATTGTTGGCCAAAAAAACCCCATGGAGAACCAATTCCTAAATGTTACCTGCATTACTATTCCCATGGAAAACAAAGAAATCCTGATGCTGAGAGCATCCTTGAGAGCAGAATGATCTCTCCTCAGTGGGGATCCCCTGAACTCGGGGAGAGCAACCTCACATGTGGCTTTGTCCTCTTTGGGCTCTGAGCAAAAAGCAGGCATGACCGTGGTTGGTCCTGGTTTGCTCAGGCACAAAAATGTGGTATTTTTCCAGTCTCCTGGTGTTTCTTTCCCTTTGCCCAAATACAGCTGGGGTGCCACAAAGGCAGCAGAAGGTCCTCACTCTGCAGTTCAGTACATGGGTTCTCATTCTGCAGCCTGAGCACTGTGGGCACTTGGGCAGGGTGAGGGCCAGGTGACTGTTGTTTTTCCAAGTGCATCCCTGCTTCTTGGCCATGGATTGTTTCAAAGGATACTGCAGAATTATTTGCTTTGAATGAAAAAATATATTTATTGTTCCTAACTACCAGATCCTTTATCAATGTACTGTTCTAAATTTGCAGGTCTTCTGGAGTATGAATATCACAAGTTCCTGTAAAGGAGCTGTTTTTAAGATGTTGAGGCAGTTAACAGAATCTCAACCTAAGCATGTTTAGTAATGTTTAGACAGCAAGACAACTTTTTTATGAAACTCATTTTAATTTAGTTTATTACATGCTGTTGGTAATATTTTAAAACAGGAGAAATATTTTTCTTTAAAGACAAAATGATATGTATGTTTTTTAACAGGTAACATAATTTAGCATTTTCAAAAACATTTGATGTTCTTGGTATGAAGTTTACTCATTCTTTTGATTTCTGTGTTCCTTGTTATATTTTACCAACTTTTTTCCAAAACAAAAGAGGCATATGTAAATAAACACCAGAAAAGAGTCCTAGAAGAAATTCTGTTCAAACTGGCCATAAAATTATTAGTAAATATTTGGTATTGTTCATTAACTCTCAGCTACTTTGTTGAAAGAATTGATGTTGTATTTTCAAGATGAGAACTACTTAGCTAGTTTTGTCATAATCCTGTACTCTGTATAAAAATCTTTTTATAAAGAAAGTCTAATAGGCTACCAAGCAATAATATATTCCATTTGGTGTGCACAGATTGTGACTTGCAGACTGTAGTACATATTGTTGATACAGTTTATAATTGTCTTCAATCACAACCACATCACTTTCAAAAAAGCTCCATATTAACTTTGATTGTAAAAAAAAAAAAAAAGACTGGGCTGTTGCCTTGTGAGATATTTTCATCCTATAGACTTCTCTGTGAGTGTCTGTGCCCATCGACATGAGATCTCTCTTAGGTGAAGAATGAAACGGCTGTAGGTGACTTCTTACTACAGAGGTAAAAAATAGTTTCAGTATAAACTTCATGACTGTTTCAATCTCCTGGTTTTTCTTAGGCTATCTAGTGTTTGTAACTCGACGAGAATGGTTCCCACTGCCACCGTAGCCCTGATAAAACAAAAAAGCCTTTGCGCTCTGGGGCCACATGAGTTCTGCCTGACAGCTGCCTGTTTTCCTTGAGATACCAGGGGCAAGCTAACGGGAGGTTTTTTTCAGAGCAGCAGATTGGGCTGCTCTTCTTTAAAGGCTGTGTGGGTTATTTTGTCCATTTCATAGGTGGTATTTGTCCATTTTGTTAGAAAATTCCACCCAAGGCAGAGAGATTGCACCTTTGCAGAGGATCACAGGGGACTAAGGTGTAAAACAGGCACAGGCTGTTCTGTGCTATTCTCCAGAAGTTTGTTAGTGCTGGGCTCATCTAAAGATTTTTCCAAAGTGGCAGGATTTGGATATTGGATTTTAAGTCAGCTCCATCATTGCTGAAGTGCATAAAATAAACCAGCTTCAAAATGGCATCCCAGTTCATTGCCTGTGGATTCCTTGCAGCATTTCCCATAGGACAAGTCCCCATGTTGTTCTCAAGACTGCCAGACTGCTGGCCATGCAGGCAACAGGTCCCAGTGGTGCTGGGAGCCTGGAGGAATGATGGAAGAACTCCTGGTTTTTGTGAAATGCTTTGAGGAGAGAGAGAGATATGTATAAATGCAAAGTGCTGTCAGTAAAGAAGCCCAGGGCTTATTGAAACCTGGAGGGAGCATCTAAAATGAAATTGCAGCTACCAAATTTGAGCCAAGCATTTAGAAAATGGGATGATCAGTGAAAGCCTTTCTGTGTTTTTCGCAGTGCACACTAAGGTGTGTGTCTGAGAGCATGTTAATTCCCCAAGGAGTTTGCAAGTGATTAAGTGTTCTTAAAACGTGGCTGACAAGTTTTCCACTCCCACTGCCAGACTCCTCTGCTCAGTGGCCACATCCCAGTGACCAAGCAGCTGCATGTCCAGCTGCTCCCCCACAACAGCAGCATCACAGTCATTCCTGGGGAACCTCAAACTCACATGTAGACACTCTCTGCCCTCCCTTCCCCACAGTAGCTGCTCTTATTCTTGTGGAGGAGAAGAACTGAGGAGAGTTTCTTGTAGCCCTTGGTTCTTTGCATTTTAGAGGCTGAAAACAGAAGGACCCTGCACCAGCCCTTTCCAGAGCACCAGCAAACAGAGGTGACAACCCAACAGCTTTCCCTCTGTGACTTTCCAGTAGCTGAAATGGCAGGCAAAGCTGTGTTGTTAAGCCCTGCTCAGCCAGGTCAGTAAGACAGCCTGGGCATTTATGCTTGAGCCCCCCGTGCTGGGCAGGGATGGGCTGTGAGTTCTGTTCCCTGAGCAGGGTGGGGGCAACCTGAGGGAAGGATCCAGGCACACCTGCTGAAGCCATCCCTCAGGCTTTCCAGGAGCTGGTTTTTTTCATTGCTTGGGCACAGTATGTTGGAATAGCTGCTCCAGGTCCTGCTAAAAGCCAGCCTGGAGCTTTAAATCTGGCAGCAGTTATTTCTTTGGGGCTTTTGCTCCTTACCCAGTGCTGCACATTGATCTCTGCTTTGGTGATTCCATCTCCTCTACCTGGAGCTGGTTTTGGAGCAAGGGAAAGTGAGGTTTGGAGAACAAATTCAAGGTGCAGTCTCCCAGCCTCACAATGCTGGGCTTGCCTTCCTCCTGCTCCCTGCAGGCTGTTCCCTGCGCCAGGTGGAAAGGGCATCCTGGGAAAGCAGTGCCTCCCCCAAGACCCCCTCATGCAGCACTGCCATGGCCTGCCACCCACCAGGGATGCCCATGTCCTGCTCACACTTTGTGGCAGTCCTGGATCCAAATCACAGGGGGTCCTTCCTTTCCCATCCTTGGAAGGAGCTAGGGGTCTTCTGCAGGGCCTCCACAGCCCAGGCAGGAGGGATGTGCCATACCAACAGCCAGGAGAAGGCAGGGAGAGAGTTGCCTCTGGGCTGTCCAGGGAGGAGTTCCCAGCTGACTTTCCTCCAGGTTCCCTTTGCTTTCCCTTGCACCCTCTGCCTCCCCTATATGGGTTCCCCCTTCCCTCTTGATATGAGGCCTTATTCCAACCCGGGGGGACTGAGGCTGCCCATGGCATCTCTGCACTGATGCATCCACCCCACGCTGCCCACTGGGAGCCCCGGGGCAGTGCAGCAGAGCTGGCCTCTGCTTGGGGATGGGGCCATCCCCAGCCCATCCACACTCCCACCTCCCCACGCTGGAGCTCTGCCTTGTGCCCCCCTGCCAAGGCCTGGCCACTGTAGGAAAAATCTGCTTTCGTGGGTGAAACCTTTTTACTTCACTAATTACTTCACAAAAGCCCACAGCTTTGCAGGGGCACTACACTCCTCTTGCCTTTCCCATAGGAGTGGGCTCAGCTGATGTGCCTCTTTTTGGCCTCTGTAACCCTCTCCAAAACTTTTTGGAGGTTTTTAACATCATCTGGTGAGATGTAATCTCCGTGGAGCCAGAGGGAGCACAGGCAATGGAGCTGGGCAGCCTGCTTGCCCCGGTGGCAAGTCGCTTGTGAGGTGTGTGGGCTGCCTTGGGTGGAAGGTGGGACACGTCCCGGCAGCGCCGGTGGGACGCCGGCCACTCGTCCGTAGTCAGGAGAGGATTCTGCTATACTTTTTTCCTGTCTGTAGGTTTTATTCAGACAATATGTAATGATTGAGTGATTTACAATTCAGTGTTAAGCTAATGAAAACGTTGATAATGGTGATAATAAAACCTTTCTTTTTCCTACTGTGTGTTGGAGGTTTTTTGTGGGGTGTCTCTGTCCTCCTTGTTGCCACCACCCTGATCTCCAGTGTGGTTTCAACTGGCCCCTCCCTTCTCCTTGTGCCTATAGGGGATGAGAGCAGCTCAGCCTGGTGTGTCCCAGGCTCCTTCCCAGTGCTCTCTGTGGAAGGGCCCTCACTTCAGCTTGCTCAATGAGTCCCAGCTTCAAACCTGCATTTCCCTGTGACACTTCCAGATATAATTTAGCCTTGGGCCTCTCCAGGCACAGAGCTGAGCTTGTTCCCAGCTCTATTCTGCTCACCATCCAGTCCAAAGCCACCTGCTTCTCCTGTTTTCTTTCCAAGACCCCTCATGGTCAGCACTGGCCATTCAAGGGTGATTTTGAATCTCTGAAAGTGAAGACTCTGGTGGCATTAAAAAATACCATTGCCCCAGGCTATTGGGAATACTGAGTCAGTGTGGGTGCAGGGGAGCCTGGGGATCCCTGGGGAAGGAGACCCCCACACACATTTACTGGGTGTGCAGCTGCTGCCTGATGCTGGATGACCCTCGTTAGCCCTCAGCTGGGAGGTGTTTGGGGGCTCCTGCAGGAGTCTGTGGGAGGGGGTGGTAAGAACAGGCAGCCTTACCTGGGGAGCCACGACAAGCCCTTTTCCCATATAGGAGTAACAAGGGATAGTAAGGCACAGTGTACTGAAAATTTCTTAAAGGATTTTCTCATGCCTCCAAAGCCCTCTCCAGGTCATCAGGGCTGGACCACAGCTACAGCCCCTGGGGGAGCAGTGGTGGTGGGAGAAGGAGGATTGTTTTAGCAGTGAGAGTGTCTAAGGGCAGCCCAGCCCAGCTTGGCCCAGGGGATGAATCCCATGTCCCTCCCTCAGCCCATCCCCAGCCTCCAAAGCAGGAGGGGGCTCAGGCAGTCACTAAGCAGCCAAGCTCTGCAGCAGTGCTGCCTGGAAGCTCAGGCCACGTGGAACCAGCCACAACCCCAGTGCATGCCCCACTGTCTGCACCGTCACCAGTGCTGTCCTCCACAGTGCAGGTGTCACACTGCCTGCCCTCCTGCTCTGCTGGGCTTTGCCTTTGCATCACGGACTCTCTGACATGAGCACAGGCAGCACCAGGCTGAATGCAGAGGGAGAGTGCAAAGCTGGCTCAGCCTCTGCTTTGGGGATGTTCTTCTGCTTCTAGCTCCCTAAGAGGTGGGGTTCACCAGAGCAAAGCTATGCAGGAGCTGGTTTGTGCATGAACTCAAGACCTGCTTTTCCATGAAGGTGCAGGAGGCTGAGAGGTGCCGGCTCCATCTTGGCCACTGGAAGGGTGTCCCAGGTTCAACAGGGAAAGAAGGAGAGATTTTCATCTGCTGCTCAGCTCTGATGGCAAAGGGACCACATAACAGCCAAACCTCGGGCTGACAGCCTTGGGGAGGGTGGAGGAGATGGGACATGGCAACAAAGGGGATGAGCTGGTGGGATCAGCATGAAGTGACACCCCTGAGGAGCTCAGAAGCCAATGAAAGTCTTATTTTTAAGCCTGTTTTACATGCTCACAGCTTGCTTTCTGCCCTCTCCACCCCATTTGTCTTTAAACCAAGGCTGACCCAGCTGGTCCAGTCTGAGGTCACTTGTACAAAGCGAGGTGGCTGCTAGGCCCCTGGGGAGAACTGCAACCCCTGGGGTTTGAGGCTTGGACACATCCCTCTGCTCCTCCTTGTGACAAATAACCAACAACCACCAGCTGGATTCACCTTTTATTAAGCTGCCACCCAGAACAAAAGGGAAGAGAGCAAAGCCTGCCCTGAGACCTTCCCAGTGCTGGCACTTTGCATGCCTTCCCCACCAAGAAAAGGGGATTTTCCTCCAGGAAAACTCTCTCAGAGGGTATTTTAGATAGAACTAAGAGTGAAAATGTCCCATTATTGGGGAAAAAAAAAAAGTGAATCGAAGCTCCTACCACTGTCAGAGCTTAGTCCTGTTTTCCTGCAGATGAGGCAGGATGGACACAGGCCACCAGCTGGAAAGAGCCTCCCAGGTGTGGCTGTGTGGTAACCTCATCCCACATGGGAATGCACATGGAGGTGGGATCAGCCCCCTCAGATAAGCCCAGTAGCAACAAGCACAAACCCATGGGCTCATGGGGACCGAGAGGAGGAGAGGAACTGGTACATCTGTTGAGCTTCCAGCTGGAGGAAAGGTAGGGAAAGAAGGGGTGATTTTGGCTAAAAACAAGTCTCCTCAAGGCCAAGCCCTTTGCAGATAGATGACTTTGTGTGGTTCATGAAGGCTCTCCCTGGGGCTGCCTTTAGCACAGTGTAGGCTCAGCAGAGGAGGGCTGGGGCTGGGCTGCAGGAGTTCAGCTTCCCCTGTGAGTGGGACACAGCATCCCACCAGCCAGCTCAGCCAGGAGGACCTACCAGAGGCAGTAAGGTGTAAGAGGTAAGGTGTACTGGTGGGCAAGTGGGTGAGTGCATGGGCCTCCAGCTTCCAAAAGCACTGAGCCAGCCACAAACCTGAGCTCAGACCCAGAGGATTGGTCATGGGAGATGCAGCTCCATGAGGCCAGCTCCATGTGCTGAGCTGCAGGACTGCAGCCCATTCCCTCCTGCCCACCCCTCCCTGCCCACCCACCAGCTGCAAACCTACTGTGTGGCACTGACTTATCTGCACCCAGTGTCAGCAAACAGCTTGAAAGTCCCCAGCCCTGCAGAGTTCACTCACACAGGCTTTGCTTTTGATACTCCCAGAAAGTGCAACCCAGCCCATGGAGCAAGAGCCATGTGCTGGCAGGAACCACAGCCAAGGTTCAGCAGGGTAGGAAAGCAGCAGTGCATCCTTTGGGGAGCAGGGAGGTGGGAAAGTAAGCCTATAGCTCACCAGGCTTCACATAAAGGGGGCTCTTGCCAGATCCAAATGCTTGAACCTACTTGGGAGGAAAAAGCAAAGAAAAACTAAGTGTCATTCAGTGCCTGCAAAAAAGGAGTAATTATTTCTCAACAGGGTTTAAAGGCTCCTGCTGGACCTTGCATGGGGCTGGCTGCCAGCTGAAAGGGGAAAGGAACAGAAGAAATGAGAGAGTAAGAAGAACTTGACATCTCTGTTCTTAATTTATCATGGTAGAAAGACTGGAGTTCTGAGAACAGCTCGGCATGCACTCCTAGATGGATTTCCTCCGCAGCCGGGGGTGCTGCCGGCAGCGAGGGCTGTTGGATGATAAAGTGCTCCCCGGAGAAGAGCCGGTCTGACCCCGTGTGCTCAGGGACACCTCGTCGATTTTGTAGGAAATGGAGTTGTAATACACAGGGTTGGTGTGGCAGCTCAGGGTCTCGGGGTGGGAGGGCACCGGGCTGCCACACACCTGGGGTCTGTAGCACAGGCACGTGCAGAAGGAGGGCACCGCGGCCGCCGAGTTGGCCGACTGGCGCCGCTGCCTCTCTGCGTCCTCCTGGATCAGTGGGATCAGGTTCATCTGGCTCGTCCTGTCCTCCACTGGGAGAAAAATGGCATTGCTGCTCCGGCTGTCCTCTTTTGGCTTGAGGTGGATGTTGTTCCGGGCTCTCCTCAGCGAGGCTCGCTCTTCGGCGTCCCGCCGCTCATCCTCTGAGTTCATCGTCAGGAACCGCAGCACCACCAGGTTGAGGAAGGCGCCGATGACGGTCAGGCCCACCAGGATGTACATGAAGCTGAAAGCCACATATGGGGGCTTCTTCTGCAAAGCCTCGTTCTTCTGCAGGGCCACAAAGTCTCCAAAGCCAATAGTGGTCAAGGTTATGAAGCAGTAATAATAGGCATGAAAGAAAGTCCAGCCCTCAAAATAAGAGAAGGCTGCGGCGCCGATGCACAGGGTGCCCATGCAGGACAGAAAGCCCACTAGGACCATGTTCTCCATGGAGACATGGGTTGTCCTCATGCCCAGACACTTCTTGATCTTCTTGAGCAGCAGCCGCACAACGGTGTTCATGCGCTCCCCCAGGCTCTGGAACATGACCAGCGTCAGGGGGATGCCCAGGATGGCGTAGAACATGCAGAAAACTTTGCCAGCATCTGTGCCTGGGGCAGCATGTCCGTAGCCTGTGAAGGGAAGAGCAAAAGTGGTGTCAGGCCCTCGCTGGGGTTTCCAGCAAGGCTGCCCTGGGACCAAGAAAAGCAGTAGGAGAATGGGGGGAAAATGTGAAGTGACTCAGTAACAGATCTGCAGGCAATGCTAATGGGGCCACATGATGCCACATCCTTTGGGATGATGGCACATCACAGTATCATGTAGGCAGAACCTCATTTGGCCCCTAAAGACAGAAGGTGCTCTCCTGATAGGCCCTGAGCTTGTCAAAGAGGCCAGGAGGAGTCCTAGAGCTGGACTGGGGTCTGCAAGCCTCCTGCAGCTCACAAACAATTCAGAGGCTGTGATGCCATGACAGTGCCAGGTGTGCAGGGAAACCTGAACCCTCCTGCAAGGGAGGATGGAGGCTCCACAGGATGCTGAGACCAACAACACCAGGTCACTCTGTGGGAAGGTGCACACACAGCCAGGACTGTCACCAGCTGTCCCTGCAGGGGCATCAACACCTGCCCTGGCACCTGCTTCTGCTCCTCCAGAGTGCTCCAGCATCACACAAACTTTTGAGTCGCAGCTACATGAGCACCTGCTGCATGACCCTGTTGAACAGGAGCTATAGAGGCAGTCCCTGCAGGAGCAGCTAAGTCTGGGAGGACTTCACAGAGCCACTCTGGATTTACTCCAGTGTCACTAAGACTCAGACCTAACTACCAGCTGGACTGTTGGGGAGGAGTGCTTGTGCTGTTTTAGATGCAGAGAAGTGAGTGTTTATGCCACCACAGCCCTGTCACCCTTGTCCTGGGGACAAGGAGCTCAAGGAGGACAAGGTTCGCCTTGAATGCCTTCTGAGATTTAATTTTCCCCACCTTATTCCAAGTTTCAGAGCTGTGATTCAAGGACACACACGATTATACTGTGAGGCATAATGAGGTATTCGCTGCAATCTTCCCGACTCCAGTGATTCTGTGCCCACCTCAATTACAGCAGCTTAACAGAAACGGGTGGCCCCTGACCTCAGCAGATGAGTTACAAACTCAGTGCCAAAGAGTCACATGGCGTGGGGAGTAACAGCATCCAAAGGCATCCAAGCCTTTCTTTGGAGTTTCTTTTACAAGAAACTACCAGGGCCATAAATTTCCCTTCTGAAGGTGCCTGCAGAACAGTGCTGGCTCCTTCCCACACTCCTGTTGGACTTTTCACAAACAGCTATTTATATTTTTGGTTTTTTTGCAGGAATTGGTGTGACTTTTGCATGGATAAGATACCCCTGTGTTAATCCTCAGTCTTACTCTAAAGTGTGATTTGGCTTCCCCTCTGTCCTTGCTGCCAGTGGATTTCCAGGACTCTTGTGGAAGCTCACAGCACGCAGTGGTGGGATGACCACAGGAGGATAACCACATTATCCCAGACCCTGGAGAACAACCAGGAAACTCCAGGAAGCTCCCCTGTGGGACAGGGCTGAGGACAGTGTTATCCTCCACAATGCCGAGTTCTAAACTGCGAGCAGGCAGGAAGGGACCAGCTTCTAATTGCTTCATCTGTTAACAAACCCATACAATCAAAAATTATAAACTTAATGCCTGCATGCCACATTTCACAGACTCCAGAACAGACAGGAGACTGCAGTGGTTAAAAACCCCAGTCAGATCCAAGCTTAACAACGGAGTGCAATTACCAGGTTCCAGGCTACAAGATAATACAATGACAGCAGCGAGGAGGTAAATATAATGATCCAGAAGAGCAGTAAGTGGAAAAACAGTTGTTATACCCTGAGAGACTGTTGAAAGAGCATTTGACTGATGCTTTCAAAATGACAAAGGGAATTAGAAAGCGTAAACACAGTTACATTAACATTAAAACTGAGATTTGGAGCACAGCCCAATATAAAGACATCTGACATGCCAGTGTTTTAGAAATATGGCACCTGGGCTAAAATTATTTATCACATGAGTCGTGTGATAAGCGTAGACATTGTTTGTCATAGCCAACAGGAAAATCATGTAAATTAAGCTATAACTTGTCAGGCAATGATGGAGATTTTCACTGAAGCCATTCATCCTTCCCTCCTGCTGGGGCCTGACCTGAATCATGCCCTGAGGCCGGTGCTCTTTGCTTGCCACGTGTGTTCCCAGCTGCACAAACCTCATCCCACAAGAGGACACGGAGACCCCAGGCAGGACCTGCAGGGTACCTGCCCCTCTGCCACCTCTTGTCCTCTGGTACCACGGTGCAGTTGATCCCACCAGCCCCTGTCCTGAGGGATGATGCTTTCAGCCACCAGAAGTATTTCACCCTTCCCAAGCCCTTTGGTAAGGCTGAGTCCTGTCCTGCAGATGAGGAGGTGGCTGCTGCCTGTGGCAGGGCAGGATTTGGACTCAGAATTCCTGCCTCCAAAACACGACTGCTGACTGAAATTCCAGCACAAGCAGTGGCAGGAGCACAGGATCCCCTGCCTGTCTACACCCATGGGATGCTCAGGGTGCAAGGATTAATCAAGATGGATTAATTAAACAGTGCTAAATTCCCATGTGGCCAATTAATTTCCTAGAATTAAAGGAACCCTCAATCAATTTTGTTTCATTCTCTTGCAAAATTGAAGGCACTGGGGTCTAGTATGGGTGAGTGTGTCTGCGTGGGAGTTTAATATGATTCCAAGCTGACACCCATCTCTCTGCAGGTTCCTGCTCTGGCAGTGTGAGAGACAGTGGCTGGTGGCTCTCCTGGCTCCCTGGAGCTGGTCTCACACAGCCAAACATCCTGAGTCTTGAGCCGGCAAAGGAGTCAACAGTTCTTGCCCAGCTCTTCGCCTGGCTCACTGGCTCCAGCCCTGTGCAGAGCACAGATGTGGCCTCACCTCTGCCCTCCCACACTACTGCCAACTTCGGCACCTGCCTGCCCCGAAGGTTCCTGCAGATGCTCCACGAGCCGCTGCTTCCCTCGGACAGCATCACATCTCGTGGCCACAGCCACAGCAGCATCCTTGGCACCCCCAAAACTGGGTGGCCACAGCCTGCCCAAGGGTTGCCCGCGCCGGGCACTGGGGATCTCACAGGGTCAGCTCCTGGATGTCCCAGCCTTGCGAGGATGAGACCTGCCTCTGCTCTGCTGGCACCCTCCAGGCTGTCCTGGAGCTCCAGGGATGTAGGAGAATGGGGTGGAGGGAAGCAGCGATGGAGGGACACGGGAGCAGAGGTGTGGTGATGGAGGGAGACGGGAGGCAGGGATGGAGGGACATGGGGTGCCGGGAGATGGGGATGGAGGGACATGGGGTGCAGGGGGTTGGGGATGGAGTGACACGGGGTTCAGGAGGTTGGGGACGGCGGGATGCCTCCGTCACCGGCCGGGCTGCCCGCACTCACCGATGGTGGTGATGACCGTGATGGCGAAGTA
>VXAU01003742.1:879999-977870 GCA_013399695.1 Formicarius rufipectus | reverse complement strand
CCCCCGCGCAGCCCCCGCGGCCGCGCACCGCCCCCCGCGCACCGCCCGCGCACGGAGCAGCCCCCGCTCCCGCACCGGCACCGAGCGCGGCCACCGCGCAGCGCCTCCTGCGGGCTCCGGGCACTGGGTCCTGCCGGCACTGGGGATCGCCTCCTGCGGGCACCGGGCACTGGGTCCTGCAGGCACCGGGGACTGGGTCCGGTGGGCACCGGGCACCAGCTCCTGCAGGCACGGGGCACTGGGTCTGTTGGGCACCAGGGACCAGCTCCTGTGGGCACTGGGCACTGGGTCCAGTGGGCACCAGGCAGCACCTCCTGCAGGCACTGGGCACCGGGATCCGACCCCTGCAGTCACTGGCTCCTTCAGGCATCCTGCACTGGCTCCTGTACACCCTGGGCACCAACTCCTGCAGGCACCCCTCACCGACCCCTGCAGGTGCCAGGCACTGGGTCCTGCGGGCACCCCACACTGCATCCCACAGACACCGACCCCTGTGGGCACCAGGCACTGGGTCCTGCGTGTTCTGGGTACCAACCCCTGCGAGCACCAGGCACTGGCTCCGTGGGCACCAACTGCTTCAGTCACCAGCTCACATCCACACCAAAGCTGGCTCCTGTGTGTCCCAAGCCTGATACCC
This sequence comes from Formicarius rufipectus, assembly GCA_013399695.1. Taxonomy (NCBI): domain Eukaryota; kingdom Metazoa; phylum Chordata; class Aves; order Passeriformes; family Formicariidae; genus Formicarius; species Formicarius rufipectus. Next base: position 977,233 of record VXAU01003742.1, on the reverse strand, counting down.
TCGCACCCTGGGCAGAGCTGGCAGCCCTTGGCTGCGGGTGAGCCCTAGCAAGGGTACGGTTCATCCTGTGCTGGTAACTCTGGTAACAGCTCAGTCCCCCAAAATTGCCCCTGGCTGTGTACACTTCACCGTGGAGATGTTTCTCATGCCAGCACCGTCATTGCCTGCCCTCCTGGCAGCAGGGCATCTGGGGCTGTGTGGGCAGCCCTTCCTGCTGCTCTGCTCAGCTCTGGGCAGGGGGGTGTTGCTTCACACTCAGGGCCCTGAGAAACACTGTTATCTATGTTACCCAGGTTATCTCTCTGTGTTATCTCTGTGTTAAATCTCTGTGTTACCCAGGTTATCTCTCTGTGGTATCTCTGTGTTACCCAGGTTATTTGTTTGTGCTACCTATCTGTGTTATCTAGTTGTGTTATTTGTCTGCGTTGTCTGCATCATCTCTGCTTTTCCCAGCCAGTCACCAGAGCAGACAGTCAGGCTTGTTTTGTCCCATGCTGTTGTAAGAGGGTAGAAAGGAACAAAATAATCAGATTCAGGGTTTCTGCTGCTTTCTTGATGAGAGGCTGCAGGCTCAGGGGACTTGGTGACTGTCAGTCCTGTGCTGGTGTGAAAAGCAGCGAGTGCAGCCTCTTCACACTGATGAACTGCGGACAACACAGGTCAGCTCCAACCTGGTAGGAGGCAGAGCCCACAAAGTGAAGACCTTGTTTCCCATTCCTGGTTTCCATAGCTTTTATGTAACTCTTATACTTCACTTTTAAAAATAGAAAGATACTTCTGAGTTGTGTGTTGCAGGAGATAGTATCTTGTTCAAGAAATAAACTCTCCTTTTGGCCGGGAATTTAAAAAAAAAAGAAGTAAGAAAACCAACGAGGCTTACTTACATCCCTCTTCATCCATCTTGCTTCTCTCTCTCTGGAGAGGACAAGATGCTTTGGGCTTTAATTGAAGGAATGGAGGTTTGCACTGCATACAAGAAAAACTTTTTAACCATGAAGACAGTGAAACACTGGAACAGACTGCTGGGGAAGATTGTGGCACCCTGTCACTGGAGGAGTTTAAAAATAAGATAAGCAGATGTCTGGGTACCTGCTGAAAATGCTCTGGGTAGAGCAGATGTTCTTCTGAAGCAGGGCATGACTCAGTGCCCTCCTAAAGCCCTTTGCAGCCCTGTCTTCAGCATTTCCATGGCCAGCACAAGGGACACAGTGGCTTTTGCTACTGTAATTGTGAACTCTTTTTCACCCTGGCCACTTGCCACTTCCCTCCTCATTGCCGAACCTCCGTGCCAGCACCATTAGTGAAAGTTGTTATTGGAGAAAAAATAGACACCGCCATCCATCAGCAGCAGCACAAGCTGTCAGCTTGCTGCTCGACCTCGCAGTGCCTGCAGCCTCCTAAATCATACAGCACAGCCTCTGCTGGAGGACTGTGTCTGGTTTGTGTTTTCTGTGGTGTGTTTTTAGCCCTGCTACGGGGCCTGAGGTGCTGTCAAACCACCAGACCCAGAGACATGTGGGGGCAGCCTGCTTGAGAAGATACACTTCACCTGCTGCTGGTAGTCCTTTCCACCGGTCAGCAGTGATATCCCATCCTGAAGATGGGACCTAGGGCTGCTAATTGAGCTCCTGTTGGTTCCATTACAGAGGAAAGAGACCTTATGGTGATCACATCACTGGGTGGCTGTACACACATGTTTTAGGACTGCTGGAGCCTCAAGTGCCTTACAGGTCAAATGCTGGGGTCCCCAGGTGGTATTTGAAGCATACAGCTGGTGCTGTAGCTTGTTTTTCAGAGCTATCTGCTCTGTGCAGATGTTGAGCCAACAAGCCATTATAGATTCCAGCATGGAAAACCCTGGGAGATGGTCTCTACCTGTGGGTGGGATGTCACCCGCCCTGTGGCTGGGACCATGGGAGTCAAGTGGGGCCATCTCTGCCATTGCAGCATGAACAGCTCTCAGTGCTTTCTCAGAGTGGTTTCTGCCAACCCTATCCTCTTTGGGGCTTGTGGAGGGTTGGCCTTAGCAGGCTCTGAGGTCCTCTTCTGACCCCAGAAGAAATCCTCACCTTCCAGTGTCTTGTGGCATGGGTCTTCCCCCAGCATGGCCTTTCCCTGCTGCACTGGGAGTTACCGAGTTTGGCATGTCACTGATTTCTCCTTTTGGGCTTTGCTTTGACCTCACTCAGGTCACCGGCCCCTGTGGGATAAGTGCTGCTCAGCAAGAACAAGGGTAGCAGGATCCATGTCCTAAAGAGAAACCCCCCAGTAACAAACCAGGACTGTGCTCAGAGTGGGGCTGGAGGCTTCGTAATTCAGGCTGGGTTCAGACTGCTCTGCCTCTCACTGCTCACACGCTGCTTTTTCCTGCCTGCAGCAAGCACAGGGTATGAGAGACACCAAACCGTGCCAGATGGCTGTTGTGCAGGGCCATCCTGTTCTGTCCCTCCTGAGGCACAGGAAAGTTTCACACTTTCCTGCTGCAAAAGCCTCCAGTTCAACCTTTGGCTTTTCCCTGACTTCACTGCACTTGAGGAAGGTCAGCTGGAGCCGCAGGTAAAGGGCAGGCAAGATAATGTACTTTATCATTGATTTTTGGTGAGAAGTTTCATTAAGAGATTTAATGTCTCATTTTTATTGCATCGGGAGGCAGAGAGAAAGCAGGAGCTCTGAAAATAAAACTGAAATCAAAGCACTGTGTTTCTGTTTGAGGTGCTTGTGGCTGGGAGTAAACTTGCCTTTTTTTCAGCCCTTCGGAGGTGAACTTTGAGAAGCTGCTTCCTCTGAGGTTGGTAAACAAAGTCAAATCTCATCTGTGTTTAAACCAGTGCCTAATTAATGTGTCTAATTGGCCCACATCTACTAATTCCAGGCTTGTGGGGAGTTTATTAAAAAGCTTTTCTAGTTCTAATGGATTGAAATAAGTAAAGCTGCTTAACAGTCTCAGATGAAAAGCACTGAACAGGGACCAGCAGTGTGGGTCTGCCTGAGTCAGTCCCACATCCCATCAGGTGTCAGTCTCCTCCCTGGTTTTGGCTGCAAGGTGCTCCAGCTCTCTCAGGTCTTGAAGACCATCCTGGTGCTTTCTGCCTCTTTTGGTTATTTTTGAACATCAAATCGATGTTTTTGTTTGCCTTAGTAAAAACATCAGCTATTCTGGCTTTAATACCATTTAATACTGGGATTATAGATAGCCTGGCAATGCCACATGGTATTTTTAAAGCAATGGATTAGTTAATTTCTAAAAAGTATTAGGTATCAAGATGTAAATAACAACCAGCTGCCCAGATGATGTCCTTAAACCACAACAGACTTCAGGCACTGCTGGACCAACCCCCGTCAGGTATCACTGTGAGCTGGGCACAGGGAGAAATCCCTCCCCTCTGCATGATTGTATCCAGGCTGGATGTAGCAGTGTTTACATCTGCCCCTTGACTCCATAAATCCTCCTGTAAATTATCCTCCTGCTTACCAGAGCTGTTCTGTGTCCTCTGGCCATGCTCAGGGTTACTGCAGGCTCAGTAACCTCATGGCTTTCTCTCTGCTCTGAGAGTTCCCACTGTCTCCCTCCCTTTGTAGCTCAGATGGCTGCAGGCACTTTGTTCTGCACTGTGGTCTGGGAAGCTCAGCAAGAGAATCAATGAAGCATTGGATACAAACTGGTTGCAAATGCAGATTGCCTCCACATGGTCTCTGTGGATGTGCCTTGAAGGTTTCAAACCCCAGAGTAGGTGGACACAGCTCCATGTATGACTGTCTTCAAACCACCTTGCCCAGTACCAGCCATGCTACCTCTCACCATGCCACCTCTTGATACCCCAATAGGCCTTTCACAATTACACTTCCCACCCAAAATGGGTCCTGCAAAGGGCTCCACAGTCCCATCCTCTCCACCCTGCTCCCCCAGCAGCGTGACCTGCCAGTGGTTTCACATAAAGCACTCTTGGGTTGGAAATGCTGACAGTGCTCTTGACAGTTTATGGTCACAGACTCTATTTTCAGCCTAATAAGTTTTTTATATGCTTGGAAAGCTGTCAGTTGAACATCAGCCAGGTAAAAAGTACCTGCCATAAAGCGCCTGGACCACAACCAAACAGGAAAGGTGCTGCTCTGCTTTAGCAAGTTTTTGATCTCATACACTATAGTTGGTTCATTTCTTTGGTTTGGACATCTGGGGTTTAATTATAAAATAATAAGATAAAATAATAATGCACATACTTAAATATTTGTGGAAATATTTGCTGAGAGCCTGTTAAATCAGAGCTAGAAGCAAGTTTGGTTTGGGGTGGGAAGCTCTGTGGTGCTGCTGTTGATGCAGGGATGGGCTGGTCCCTGCCAGGAGACCCTGGATCCCAGTGATGAAGGAGAGAGGCTTTGTGAGTGTGTCTGGAAAAGGGTCCTGCTTCTGGAGAAGGTGAATCTGGAGATGAGCTGCCACTGCAGTCTCACCGTGGCAATGTCAGACCCTTGGCCACAGGGAGAGCATGGCCTGATCCCAAGTGTGCCTCTGCTCCCTCCACAGACGACACCATCACAATGCTATAAATGACTTCCCTGCATCACAGCCCGTGGGACTGCCAGGAAGGTCAGGGGTGGAGGGGACAAAGGGTCTGGGAATGAATTGCAAGTATGTGAGGCTCTGTCAGAGGGTTCCCCGGTGACAGCTCTGCCCCTGTCCTACGAGGCAAGCCATGCCATGACAGCTCTGCACTGCGGGGACTGGGAAGGCTCTGTACCACTGCAGGGACACCCGTGGGGGAGCGATGGGCTCTGGTTTGTTGTGTGGCACATCATACAGAGCCCACGTGGCACCCGGTGAGTGCCAAAAGTGTCTGCCCGCACGGTCGGTGCAAGAACTAGGTGCCACTTGCCCAGGTGCCAACTGCAAGGCGCCGCAGGCTGGTGGGGCGGGGAGCAGCACCATTCAGGAAGGAATAGTGGTGAGTTCCGTCCCAAAATCGAGCTTACCCCCTCCCCAGCAGGGATTTGGCCGTCCGGCACCCCGGGCGGTGACCCGACGGTGGGAGAGCTGTGGCAGCCTCGTCTGCCGCCCTGGGCTCCCCTTCCCAGGCAGGCAGATTACAGCAAATGGCTCGTTTCAATGCTAAAAATAACCCGCTAGGAAACCAATTGGCCCCGGGTTTTCAACTGGGGGGAAATGCATTTATTGGTAAAACTCAAGGTGTGCTTTCCTGTCCTGCCTTTACAGCTCAGGGAACCGGCACTGAGAAGCTGACTGAGCTTCCCAGCCAGGCACTGGTTTATTTCAATGCAGGGCTTGATTCCTCCAAGATGCATTTTTCTTCCCCTGTGAGTGATGCTCCATGGCTGGTCCCAGAATCCAATGGCCAGAACGGCTCTGGCTTTGGGGCCACAAGCGATTTCCCAGCTGAGAGCGCTGTAAATGCCCTGTGAAATGTTCCCAGCTGCCCATGCCTGAGAGCACAGCAGGTTCCCAGTGGGGAATGAACAGAATGAAATGAAAATATTTGTTTTCTCCTGCAGTGTAAGCACTGTGTTGGGGACTTATTTCTCCCTCCACCTTAAAACTGCAGATTTTACTAAGTCTTGTTTATATGCAAAGGGTTTACAGTTGCTTCTCTCCAGGCTTTTCTCTGGAAGGACTATCTGGGGAGATGAGAAACATCCTCTCTGAACTGCAAATGCAAAAATGTCCCTGTACACACTTGGCTCAGCTGATTGTCCCCTGTTCCAGCCCTGGTCCTTTCCTCCCAGCCACACTCAGGGGTTATATGGTGTCCCTGGGGCACAGCAAATGGCAACACAGGAATCACAGCTGTTCCAGGCATCAGGATGCCAAATCTGCCATGAATCAGTTAAAGGGAATCTAATTAACAGCAGGCTTTTCTGGAGGAAAGCAAACCACCTGAGCTAAATGGAAAAATAAATCAGAGACTTCTCTGGGTGCTGAAATATTGAGCTGACTTTCAGGTCCCTTGTTTGAGAGCTTCTTGGGTTTGGAGCCAAGGTGCTGAGCAGTGAGAGGAGATGATACTCATCTGGGTGTCCCCCAGGGCACCTCCACACAGGGCCAGGCACAGACTCAGGCTATGGCCATTTGGGGGTTTCAAGCCTGGGAGCCACATGCCAACAATCTCCTCTATGGAGGCAGGTGAGAGCTGTGAGCTTCCCCTAGACTGGGATTTGGAGGTGCTGAAGTGACTGCAAATCCAGTGCTCACCCTGTGGTGTTCCTATGGGAAACGATGTGTCCTGCACTTCCAGTCTGAGTCTGCTGGTTTATACATGAGACACCCTCTGCTCCTCACCCATGTGGCAACATAAACCCTCCTCCTGCTTCCTGTGCTGCTGGGTTTACTCCCATCAGATCTAACCAGAGTCGCTGGCAGTAAATTTTGGGTTAAGGAGTTATGAAACTGCCCCGGGGAAGCTGCTGCATCTCATGATGGGTATTGCAGACCCATGGGGTTCTTGGACAGCTCCAGGCTCCTAGATGAGCTGCATCCTGAGGGAGTTCTGCATCCCTATCTCCTGTGGACTCTCAGCATGGCACTGTGTGGCCATCCCAGCACTGCACACTTTCAGAGGGACATTTTTGCCTCCAAAACCAAGTAACACTTCATTCAGTGAGAGTGTCTGGCTCTTGGCATCACCACCAGCGAACCTACCTCTGAGCTCTGCCATGGGACTTTCTCACTGCTGTGCCTTTACTGGAGACATGGCAGTGCTACAGGGTGGGCTGTACTGGTAAGAGCAGAGTGGGACTGTGGTGTGGGGTGGTGTGGTTCTCCCCCAGCTCTGCTGAGCAGCACCTCCTCATCAGAGCAAAGGCAGCCAGGACAGAGTTAATGTCTCTCCTGTCCTTGGATGTCCTCCGCACAGCATGGAGACAGCCCCTCTGAGAAGCCTGAGAGCTCTCTGATGCTCCTTAGGGTAAACATTTTGCCCATGGGCCCAAACTAGCAGAAGAATTTCATGCTGTTTGCGCTGTGCCTGGGCATGAAGGGCTCTTCAGGGAGCCAGATCGGACCTGAGCGTCTCCTGTTCACGGCAGAGCAGAAGCGTTGGGCGAAATTCAAACAACGGCCTCCTCCCAGGATGCTGAGGAGGCAGCGCAGCTCGCGGTGCACAGGGCAGCTCCCGAAGGTTTCTCGCTGCCCTGCTCCTGTGCTGGCGCCTGCCTTGAGCAGTGACCACCACTGATGGCAAGGGGCAGGGAGGGCTTGTTGCTGGGGGGATTTTTAGAGGGACGGTGTGCAAAATGGCACGACTCTTTTAAGTCCGGGCTCCGCGAGTCCTCCGGGGCAAATCCCTGGCCGCGGGGTGCAGCCGCAGCGGCTCCGTAGCGCACATACAAATGCGTGTTCCAGCGGGGAGCGGCGCCGGCGCTGCCGTGAGCGGGCAGCGCATCCCTCAGCCCGCACGCTCCCCAGGTCCCACCCTGCACGGCATCTCCTATTTATAACTGCATGAGCTGCAGGAGTAGTATTAGACTGATGGCTTCACACAGTCACGCTAAGTGTTGTTCTATTTCTGTGATTTGCTCTTCTTCACAAGCTGTTGGTCTCCTGGGTGCCAAAACACTCCACGCAGCATAGAAAAAAGACTATGATTTTTAATTTTTATTAAAATCTTCACCAACAGCACTCAGTTCTGGGTATATTTACCAGTTTTTCCCCTGGCCACCTGAAGTAATTGCATCTACCATTCCTTCCCAGTCTGATCAATATCCTTGGTAAATAAGATAACCTGTCAGGTCTGTTATCACTGCAGCCAAAGGTACTTTAGCAATGAAATTGTTTTGCTGAAGAAATAAATGCCTCTCACCGAATCTGAGGAAGCTGTGACCTTTCATTAGTGACCTGAGTGACTCATCCCATTTTGTGTGCACACTGCAGCCTTCCCCCATGCCATAAGAGATGCTCTACAAAGTCCCACTGCCAGATGCCCAGAGTAATGGTGAGCTGAATCCTGTGGGAGCTTCCTGCTCATGCTGCTTCTCTTCCAGCTTTGCACATGGCCTTCACACCTTGCCTGGGCCTAGGGGCTCTCATGTTCTGGCACTGCTCTGCCCAACATGGACCCTGTGTACCATCTCAGTGCCAAGTGAAGTCCCTGGTATCCCGAGTCCCTGCCTGCAGCAGCTCCCACTCTCCCCAGCTGTGGAAATCTCTGGCACAAAAGCATAAGCCCATGTTGTCAGCACAGGGCAGACAACCCACATTTGTTTAGCAGTCAGGACTTCACTGGCCATACCAACACCCCTGAATTGAGTGGGGCAGCTCAGTCAGAGCCAGATTTCTGTGGAAAATGAAATAAAGAATTAATCAAAGTTGAATTCTATGCATTTAGCTGCTGCTAGCGGTATTTTCTTCTTGCAGAGTGTTTTGCATGCCAAGAAAAACAGTTCTTCATTTTGGAGGAAGAAAGTGGTTGTACATCTGTGCATCTATACGTGTGCTTGTTATTTCTGCCTGACTGGCTTCCCTGGGTTGTCAGCTCAAAAGTTCTCAGTAACATAACAAATCTTGACTTTGTTTGCAACAAATCCTCAGCCAAGAGGGGCTTATTTAATGAAGAAAGAAATGCTGCCAAATTTCCAGGCTTCATCCTGATCCCATTAATGTCAGCAGGAGAATTCCCACCATGTTTGATTTATTGGTTTGGTCTAATCTGCATAAAGGAGCTCAAAATCTGCGTTCAGTTTGATTTTTCAGATAAAATCATTGGTCCACGATGCTGTGACAAGAGAGGCTGTGAGAAAAGCAGACAATGCAGGTGGAATTCCTCTCACCTGATTCTAGGCACCTTCAAAATCTGGCAAGAGATAGCCAGGGGAGGGGAAGAAGATCATTCAGCTTGTCATAAGCCAGGAGCTCAAAAGAGATGATAGTTCAGGATGTAACCATGGGACAGCAACTCAAGTGGCACTGGTCCCCTCCCTCTAGCAGCAAATGCTTCTGTGTGGCCCTGCCAATGGCTGGCAGAGGTGCTAGGAGAAGAGGAAGGGGGATCATGACAGCTCTCCATCTTCTCTGTTTCTTTACACACTCCCAAATAGGTGCTGTGCCCTCCCCTTCCCATGCCACAAGTGAGGACCAGGACAGATTGGAAGCTGCCCATGCTGGGCAAGCGACAATTCCACCCCTCTGATCCCAGGGGATAAAGAACCCTGCGGAGGTTTTGATCAGTCAGCAGTGCCCACTCATTTTTAGGAGGTCCCCTGCTCTTTGAGGGGGAAGGAGCCTCTCTGGCAGAGGGTAGAAATGAGGACTGGAGGAGGAAAGACTGGAGGAAGGAGGACTGAACGACTGAGGGCTGTCTTGCTGTCCCATCACCAGCTGTGAAGAAGTTCAAGTGCCAGTGATTGACCCTTAATTACACATACAGCTAACAAAGGGAAGGAGCTCATTCCATTCACCTCAGTTCACACGAGGAAACAGAATTGTCTGATAATCAAAAGGACTGCAAAACAAGAGATTAAAAAACGAAAACACCCCCCCCCAAAAAAAAACACAAAACAAACAAAAACAAAACACAAACAAACAAACAAAAAACTACCCTAAGTATCTGAGACATCAACCCAACACGCAGATCCTTACTCGCTTTTGCTGATTTGCCAGATGCATGACACAGAAAAATGAGCTGATTTATGGCTGCAACTGTCCCTGGGGCTCCGAGATGCTTCTCAGGATACAGATCTTTAAATCATCATTAACCATGATGTGAGGGGGCACTGGAGAAGATGGATCTGGGCACAGAGATGCAGAGGGCAAGAACAGAGTTTGCTGGCACTTCCTACTCAGCACTGCCTCCCCAGGGTATGGTGGTGCTTTATTTCAATCAATCATGCCAAAAGTGGGTGCAGTGACAGGGTGCTGCAGTTCCCATGGGTTGTGGGAACCAAGGCTGGTTCTCTGGGGAGCTGGAGCATGTTGGATAGGATCTATATATGAAGGTGGAAGAGCTGGACAGCTTCCAGAGGTGTGGGTATTTTTTCAGAAAAAGAGAAGAGTTCAGAGCTCTGGAAAAGCCCAGATCTGGGGAGCATGTGCAAGGAGCAGTGACCAGATCTGATCCTAATGTCCCCATCTTCCCTACTACACAGAGAGAAGATCTCATTTGTGAATTTAAGCTTTATCTTTGTGTTCCTTCTGGATGAGATGGCAGCTGGATGTTTCAGGGCTCTGCTGGACCCCTCTCTGGTGCAGAGCAGGCTCTGGGGACCTCCCTAGTGCACACCTGTCCCAGATCACCCTCAGCCGGCTGCCCACAGTCTCACAGCATCTCCCTGCCTGCAGAGCATTGGGAAGCTCATCCCCCCTTCCCGAACTGGCAGGTCCCTGCTGCAGCCCGCAGGCCAGCTGCTTCCCTGGTTCCCATAAAGCTTTAAAAGAAGCCAGACGACTCACGACTGAAATCATGAGGTGTTTATTTGCACTTTAGACATATTAACTGCGCTGAAATCCAGCCACGCTCCACCAGCAAAGGTGGGTCCATGCGAGGAGCCGACAGAGATGCAAGTCAGGCAAAGAGCAACACCAAAGAGGTGTTGGTGGAAGGTGCTGGTCACAGGAAGGGGCCAGCATCCGCGGGGTAGCACTTTTACAGCATGGGCTGATTTTAACTCACAATCCACTTCCTTCAATCAAGCTGCAAGCGTTGTTGCTGCAAATCACATTGTTTCTCTCACGGAACTGAAACATTTGAGCCGTTCATGGTGGGTAACACCAAGGGTAAAAAATAAAATACTGCTTGGGAGCCTCTGCCAACCCCGAAGCAGAGATCCTCCAGCCCCCACTGATGACAAACTGCCCTCACCACCATATCCTGCCCTCAAAAGCCTTCAAACCAGCACTGCTTCTCTTTTTTTTTGCACGTCTGATTTTCACAAGGCACATGTAATACCCTCACAAGGTTGGATACAAGATGCAAGCACCTACCTGAAGATTTGCAAACTCTCCTGGGATTTGCCTGCTGAAAGCAGCGGTTCAGGCTATCGCAGTCATTCAACTTCCAAAATAAAACCCTAACCAACAGCCTCCAAAAACAATAAAATGCCCATTTGTTGGTGTCTGCTATATGTTCTTCCAAAAGAGAGTGAGTAACACTAGAAACCTTTTTACTTCTGCCATGGAGGTGGGCAGTAGAGGATCCCACAGATCCTGAAATAGCTCAGTCACCCAGGAACAACTAACCCAGGAACTGGCACAACTTAGTCATGTATTTTAAACCCAATTTTGTAATGAATATTTCCATTTCCAAAGCACCTCCCTTCTTGCAAAAATCCATCCTCTCAGCTGTCCTGAAATGCAGGTGGGGTCCTCTCCTTAGTGAAGGAGCGAACACTGTCTCAAACCCATGTCCAGTAGTGGGGAGGGTATGCAGTGGGGGAACAAGACATCATTCCCTCCCCAGGCCCATCCCTCACTCATTGAGGAGCTTGATGAGCATCCAGGAAGGAGGAGAATGTTAACCAGCTCAGACTGCTGCATTAGAGGCTGAAGAGAAATACTTCAGGAGTGGATCAAACATGATGTTCATCTCCTTCCATCTCCAGATGTACTGTACGTGAAATGGTCAGATGGAGTAGCTTTACTTTTAAAACCTGGTCCCAGTTTGCACTCCAGTGCTGATAGTCCTGTCTATCCATTGTGTGAGATAGGAGGTCATGATGCTGCAGACACCATCTCAGCAAAAAAAGGTGTCAGGATGGGTGGGCTGCTCCCAGGAAGGGGCCAAGAACAAGCCGAAGAGGTGCATCCTTTGGGTGTGGGGGATAGTATTGGGTAGCTCAGAGCTCATCAGAAGCCTCCTCCTTACAAAGAATGGTGCTTCCCTTCCTCTCATCTGCCTGGCAAGAGGTTTTGCTGCTGAAGTTTGGTTTCAGATACTGTCTGGCTCTTTGTCGGATGGTTGTTATTCGTGACATGCAGTCTTTGCCGGCAATCACATAGAGCAGGGGGTTGAGGGCACTGTTGAGGCTGGCCAGGCCCCGAGTTACCTGGTAGGAAACGTAGATGTTCTTTGAAACCTGTGTGCAGTACCCTTGCAGATGCCAGACACGAGACAACAAATTGAGGTTTCTGAAGACGTGGTAGGGGAGGAAGCAAATGGAGAAGAGAACCATCACGAGAACCACCAGTCTGATGCTTCTTCTCCTGAGCTCGAGGTCCATGATGTTATTCCTGCAGAGCACAAACACCACGTGGCAGTAGCACCCGATGATGAGGAGGAATGGGATGATGAACCCAGTCACGGTGACAGCCAAGGTGTACGGCAGGTAAACGCTCAGGTTCCTGTGCCCCGTCGTGTCATGGCACCGCATCCCCGAGTCATCCGTCTTGCTGAAGGCGAGGTCAGGAGCTACCTGTGCAATGACCCATGCCCAGACTGCCACGCTGAGCCACACCGAAGAGGATGCACCCTGGCACCTGCCCCGTGCCTTCAGCGGGTGCACGATGCCCAGGTAGCGGTGGATGCTGATGCAGGTGAGGAAGCCGATGCTGGCGTAGAGGTTGAGGTGAAAGAGGCTGCGGGTGACCCGGCACCAGCCCTGCCCGAAGAGCCACACTCTGCCCTGCAGGTAGTAGCTGACGAGGAAGGGCAGCGTGCTGACGTACAGCAGGTCAGCCAGCCCCAAGTTGGCCACCAGCCGGCTGAGGGGCTGACGGGTGCCCTGCCGGGACCCCGTGCAGAAGTGCCACAGCCCCAGCCCGTTCCCCAGCAGCCCCAGTGGGATCACTGTCAGGTACACGGCAGGCAAGAAGTGATGGGCAAAGGCAGCATCCACACGGCACGGAGCCCCGCTGCCATTGCCCGGCCACGTGGCAGCTGCCATGCCGTGCTGCAGCAGCCCTGCCCAGGGTGGCAGGTGCTGGCGGTGCTCAGGGGTGCCCACAGCCCTGGCACGGGCTGCGGCTGCCCTCACCTCCCTGCTCCTGCTGAACCCAGACTGGGGCTGCGGGGTGCTGGGCTTTCCCCCGGAGCATGGGGAGGATGTGGTGAGGGCTGTCTCAGCTGAGGGCCCGAGTGACTGATGGTTTCTACCACTCCTTCGGCGCCTCCCACCAGCCCACTTTAGATATTTTGAGCTGGGTGCCGGGCATGCCACAGCCCCCTGGCTATTTTGGGTGCTGTGTGTGCCTGAAGGGCGCAGGGAGGCGGGAGAGGGGCTGTGCTGCAGAGGGGGTGGGAGATGTCTGATAAGGGGAGGCCAATGCTTTCAGTCTGTTCCTAGTCTGTCCCACTTGGGGTGAGGAGAAACCTCCCAGTTTTCCAGACCGGGGGGCTGGAAGTTTGCACTCTGCGAGCTGTCCTCACTTCCACTCCTGACAGCCTTTCTCCTGGTTCCAGTGCTTAGTATATACAGACAGCAGAGTTAAGGCAGAGACTGGCAGCATTCCATGGGTCTTATGCTGCCATTCCCACTCTGGCAGAGATGGTGGTACCAGCAGTGCCAGCAGACAGAGGTGTGGCAGGCTGCCTGCCCTCAGCACAGACAGCAGTGTGAGCCCCACTCCCTGGTGAAGAGATACTTCTTCACTACAGCTGGTCCTCCTGCCTATTTCTATATCCCTCCCCAAACACAGAAATCCTGCCTCCTCTGAGTGGTTTAGATCCATGGGGGAGGACACGCAAAATGGGTTGTGACCTTCCTCTCCTGCCTTCCCTATCACAGGGGATGTCATACAGAAGACATCTGAAGACTGTGAAATCGGGGCAAGAGCTAAAACCAGCAAACCCAAAGCAGATCCCAAGTACAGGCAGCCTCGACTGCATTGCTGAGCAGCTGCTGCTGCATAAACAGGACCAGAAATAACTTCTATCTTCAGGCATGAGAGTCTACAGGGCAGCAAGCAGCAGGGAGAAGGTTTACCCTGGCAAACCATACAAAAACAGCCTTGAGAAAACAACTTCAGGTGAAGGGCTGGGTCCAGGAAGGGCGATGGCCATCTGCTTTCCAGGAACTGAATCAAAGTAGGGGGGTGGAGAGGAGGCAGATATCTCAGCTGCCAGGGGGGAGGAGGAGGGGTGAGTCCTGGAAGCCATCCCTGCCTGTCCGTCCTTGAGAGCAGCCAGACATCTCTACTGGACCATGCTTGGGCAGGGCAGTTGTGGGACAGGGTGGGGAAGGCCAAGACACAGATGGAGTGGTGGTAACTGCTTTTTGAGAGTATCGGTGTGTTTGTTGACTTCAAAAAGTGCTTTCTGGAGCAGATAAGTGATGGGAAATGCTGTCTGTTATTTCCTGCCTTTGTAATAAAATCTCAGTGCTACAGGCGTGATGGAGTGGTGAATTGTAGAAGCTGTTTCCATGGGGGAGGGTACAGCATTTCTGAGGTTTTCAGAGCCCCTGGTGGGCCTGTGCTCCTGGAGTGGCAGCAGCAGAGAAGAGGGTCCACAGGAATGCAGCCCTTGGGGAAGTGGTTCTCCATCCTGCCCAGCTTCTGCCCCCCTCACCTCAGTGCACTTTAGCTGCTCCTGCAGCCTGGGCTTGAGGTGACACTTGCAGAGCAGCTTGTGGAGGTGTGGAAGGGCAGTGAGAGACAAGGGACAGACTGGAAACTGAGGCAGAGACAGCAGCTGTCTGGGAGGAACTGCTGTGATCACAGGAAGGGTCGTGACCTGCTATCAGCAGTGAAGGCAAAACTTTCCCTGTCCCCACAATGAAGGCTTGTAGCTGGGTGCCTCCTGCCATGGGGAGAGAGGAGCAGGGCAGGGCATGGGGAGCACTGCCCATGCCTGGATGTTGCCCCGTGCCGTCCACATCTCCTGTTGTCTCCTGTTGGAGGCATGTGCACAGTGACATCTCATGCCTCCTGTGTGATTTAGGTGTTCACTTGGCCCCTTGTTTCACTTGCAATACAGGTGCTACTGCCAGCTCTGCCCAAGCATCCCATATCAGCATGCTCCCCTCCTGCACCTGGCTCTGGCATGTGACAGTATTGCTGCTGGGAGGGTGAAAACTCAGGGCTGAGGCAGCTCCTGTAAACACATAAAGCAAGTGATGGACTTCCAGGAAAATTTAAAAAAAAATATAAAAGGGCCTTGGTTTACTTTATTATTTTTTTAATTGAGCACTGCACTCTTGTGCTCAGTTTCTGCAAATGTTTTGCTTTAATGAGTGGCTCATCCAGCCCTTTCTCAGCATCTCCATGCAATTAAAAGTCACCAGTCATGAGAATGACTTGGAAAAGAAATTGTGATGCACATTATTTTCTCATGTGGTAGCAGTTTCCCTTCAGCTGCTGCATGTGCTTGTGTGGAAATGAGCTGTGATCTGCTGCTCACTGCTGGCTCAGGAGCGTGGTTGGCAAATCCATGCTGAGTCTGTTTTCAGATATGGCCTTATGCCTTAAGGATAAGAGTGAATTTTCCTCTGATTTGGGGATTTTTATCTTTATAGGTTACTAAAATCACCTGTGAATGGCAGAGTATTTATCTACTGCCCCACACAAGCAGGCAAAGACAGGACCCTGCGTCAGAGACTGTAATAAACGTGAGCCTCAAATAGCCATGTTTCCAGGGTAGCAGGGCTTTAAGGGAATGGCAAATATTGTGAGACTGGCAATCAAATTGCAAGAGTTGCTTTCCCTGTATTCTTCGGGGAAAATAACTCTGATTTATTTGAAATAATTAATTCATTATTTAGATGTTTTCTGCTTAGTGAATCAGGGAGAAGTGACATTCTGCAGGGGACAAAAAAAGAAGGAAGAAAATTATAGCAGAAGTGCATTGAGTCATTTGTTAGAGATGAGTATTATAAGTTGCTTCTTAAAAAATGACCTTTTGATTTTTACCATCAGTCAGAGGTGGCTGGGCAGGATCTGGGAGGGGTTGACAGTCTTGGCAACACTCCCTTGCCAGCAGCTCACCTGGCCTTGGTGACTGAGTCCCAACATGCTCAAACAAGACCCAGCTTAAAACCAGGATTTTCAGTACATACAACATGTTTTATCCATGTCAGTCGAGGAACATGGTAACTTTAAAGTCTACATGAGCCTTGTGTCACTGGTTTTTGGCACAGCTATCACAGAACTAAAAAAGTCAACCAAAAGTGTTCATTCTGTGATCTGCTGCCTGCTGGAGGTTCACCATATCCCCCATATCAAACAGAATTAATGATTATATTCAGTCCAAGCACCAGATGATCACAGTAAATAATTCTCTTTATAAGTCATGTTCTACTCTAGGAGCAGTGAGATTGCTTTTTGTTTCTTTTCTGCCCTTCCACATCCACCCCAAGAAGTGACTGAAAGGCATCCTTGACTTGTTTTGTTCTCAGTCCTTACAGGGTCCAGAGGAGTGTGTGAGCAGCTACTTTGGCTTTGTTATCTTTCCTGTTGCTGGTGAGGAAGCTTTTCCCTGGGCTGGAGAGGAGAGCTCCCTCTGCCATTCAGCCTTTTGCTCCTGCACCTCCAAATCTGCCCTGGTAGTATTTGCCCTGAGTTGGGAGGACAGCCAGCTGGTGACAGTGGTGCTGGGGAAATCCCAGACCAGGGGGAGCAGAGGAGATAAGGGCATGGCAGGAGGAAGGATGAGTCACAGGGGAGGTTGGGCACTGATTTTTGTGAGGCTGAGAAGAAGCATGGCCTGGGTTGTGCCTGGGGCTGCAGACCCAGCAGCAGTGCAGCCAGTGCCACGCCCTGCTCTCCTGCACATCCCAACACTGCATGGAGACCTGGGCTCACTACAGCCAGGGCTGGTCCCTTCAGCAGAGCTGATGGAGCTCGCAGCTGGGTGAAAGCAAAGGGTCATGATTTAATCCCGGCTATGTTATACTGTAATAACATGTTCAGTGCTTTAAATAATAAGTTTTTTCTTTTCTTACTCTAAGCAACCTGAACTGAGGTGCTTCCAGGCTGCCCCATCCTGTGCCAGGAGTTTCCCTTGGCCACCAAGCTGGCCATGAGCAGCAGGGCTGGGGTCATCATCTTCACAGACAAGCTCCACACCTGGATGAGCACACTTTTATTTTTAGTTCCAGTAATATACATCTAAAAAGTCCATGTCTCACCTGGGCCCGTCCCCTAAACTGTTGCTCCTTGCAGCTGCCCCTCTCTCGCTGCAGTGGAGCGTTCCCTCTGCACACCTTTGCCAGGCCATTAGAGGGCATTTGCGTTTCGCTTCCCATCGCCCGGGAGGGTTATTGCTGACAGAAAGCGCAGTCAGAACTGCCGAGCAGCTCTCCCGCGCCGACTCCTGCGTAGCTGGGGCACTTCTAGCCCGTCGGGAGGCGGCTCCGACTCATCTTTGCGATTTGTTTTCCCCTTTTCCTGCTTTTCCTTTGGCCTCGGCTCACGGGGAATGTGCTTGGATGGCAGGCGGTATGTCTGGTGCTGCGGAACGGTGTCTCCGGCGTCTGAGCTGCTCGCTCGCAGGAGCCCAGCCAAACCACCAGCGCCTCGGAGAGCAGGAGGCCAGGAGGAGCGGGAAGGCTCGTGTTTGTTCTGGAGGGATGCAGGGAAGGTGAAGCAGAGCTGCCATCAGGAGGACCCTTCCCATGCCCAGGAAGGAGGCTGCCGGGTCGCAGGGAGGGGATCGTGGGGTGGCTCCACGGTGGAGCAGCTCAGCCCGGCGCGGCAGTGACTTGTGGAGTGCAGTTTGATGTACCTGCTCCCTCCATGAGGGGCCGGGGCATGAGGGGTTCCCTCTAGAGGGAACTTGGGCTTCCAGGTGCTGGAGATGGTCTCTCTTGTAGTCCCTGAAGAGCAGAGCTGCATGATGTTGTGGGGGGAGCAGCATCACCTCTTCAGAAACCCCACTTCCCCAGGAAAGGACCAATTCCTGGCTTCTTGGGTAGGTTCGTGCTTGAGGCAGGGATTCCCCATTTCCCATTTCAGTCAGCCTAAGAAACTCAGGAATGCTGCCCAGTAACTCTGCCTGGGGCAGCAGGGTGCACAGAGGAGTCAGGTGCTGGGTGACATGGGGATCTTGTTCTCTATTTCCAACCTCCTTTGCAGCAAAAGTCCATCAGTTCTTCTCTAGTTTCCTGATGAAAACATTCTCCACCTTCACCAAAACCACAATGCCATAGGTTTGTGCCAGACTCTGCCAGGATGAGATGTTGGCTCCAGGATGAAACCAAGGTGGGCGCAGCTACAAACGACCTCCTCTTCCCCTCTGGAAAGGCAGAGTGGAGAATGAGCTCACCTGTGGGTTCCAGAGTGCTCCTGGATTCAGACATCCAGAGCTGCCAAAATTCAGGTCTGCACCTGCCATCAGCTGTTTTCCAAGCAAAGTTTCAGGAGATGGTTTATCGATCTCTGAGACACTGTCAGCTCAAGGCTGAGGAGGGGTGATAGAGTGCCTGCAGGTGAGTGAGGGTCCCGTGTTTTGGGTTGGCTGACGCTTCCCTTTGTCAAACTTGTTGCCCAGGGGCACCACCAGCTCCACCCAGCCCTCACTTACCGCCGGGAATGCTGCGGGCAGGGCAGGGCAGGGTCTGACGATGCAGAGCCGCCTCTGGGTCTCCAGTCGGCAGAAGCGGTTCTGGTTGGAGACGCGGGTGGCAAAGCCCACCCCGCAGGTGGCCGAACAGGCGCTCCACTCCGTGCCCCACTCCTGGCAGGGGTATGGCAGCACTGGGGACGCTGCCCCGGGGGCTGAAAGAAGGGAGAGGAGGGGGGAAAGGGTGGTTGAGCCCCATGCTGCGCAGATGCCCTGCGATGCTGTGGGCAGAGCCCTGCACGGCAGAGAACTGTGAGGCGCCTCCTGCTGATGTTTCACAGCCTGGGGTGAAGGGGCCGTCCCCAGAGATCTAGGTGGGCATCCTCTCCCTGGAGGTGCCTCTTACCTGCCCTGGCATCCCGCAGGAGGTGCTGGTCCTGGGCTTCACAGATCCACTCAGGGCAGCACTTCCCTGGGACCTCCACGCGCCGTGGGTAGGGGCAGTCCGGGGTGGGCAGCCTCACATCCTCCTGGCACAGTGGGATGCAGGTGAAACCCCCGTCCAGGCAACGGCACTGAAGCTTACAGCTGGGCTGGAAAACTTCTCCATCTCGATAGACCCGACCGTTCACCTCACAGCCCTCCTCGTCATCTTCAACTGCAAGCGACAGACGGGGAGCCCATTGGGGACTGAGTGACAGAAGGGTGGACAGCAGAGGGGACTGCTGGGGTAACTATGGGGTTGGCATGAAGGGACTGAAGTGGGGGTCCCCCCAAAAGTGACTGAGAGGTATGTTGGGCAGACATGGGTGTGCAGGAGCATGTTCATCACCCAACCTCCTCTCCTTCCCTACCTTCCCTCCTCATCTCTCTGTTTTTCTAAAGGAATAGCCACCAGCTGGTGAGAAACCCCCTGCCCTTTGGTTCTGATCCTGCCTTCAGGGCTTCCAGGCTAGCAAAGGTTTCTCTGAATAATCTCTGCAGGACTCCGAGGCTCCAGCCCTGCCTGGGTGACAGCAGCATCCCTAGGACGCCTATGTCCATCCTCTCTCAAACTACCCTGAATCCTCAGTCAGAAAACAGCACGAGAGCTGGCAGCAGCTGCAGCACTGCCTCATGACCAAGCTGTGTGTATCTTCCTCAGAAAAGCTGCTTTCCTAGTCTTAGCCACTTCCCTGACAGTGCTGTGGGGTGCTGTAGCCAACTGAGGCTCTGGCTGGAACTGGGGTGTGAGGGCATCCCGGGGGGAATGGGAACGCCTGTGCTCACAGTTGCAGGTGCCTCCTGTCCCTGCAGGTGCTGTGCTGTAGTCACAGACGAGGCCCTGGCTCTGGTCACAGACATGGAGGAAGTCACAGGGCTCTCCCAGGCGCCGGGCACAGATCTTGCAGCAGCCACAGCCATCCAGGACCAGAGGGGACCCGCGGGGGCAGCGGGGTGGCACCCAGGGGCAGTAGCATGGTCTCCGGCACAGCTGGGCACACACCTGCAGAGGCAAAGGCATCACTGATTCCATACAGGTTGCTTTTGGCTAACACTGAAATCACTGGGACAGCCAGGTAACCTCTCAATCACGAGGGCAGATTTTTGGTGGAAGAAGGCTCTGCAAATCCATGGGAATACGGTGAAGAAGCCTGGAAAGCTACAGTCCCCTTTGAAGGGCACCTACACAAAACCAAGGACAATCAAGGATGCTCATCACTCTGCAAGATTAGGTCTCAAAAGTAGCACTGCTCTGAATACACAGGAGGAGGATGGAGCCAGAAGGTGAACATCCCATGCAGTAGTAGTTATTTAATGAATAATTAAATAATTAATGTTTAATGGACTGGGAGCTATGTTTTCCCTCCTGGCTAGACTGAGTAATCACTTTGGCAGGGCTGTGCATGGCAGTCCTTTGCCTGCTCAGCCAATTGTCTGTCAGGGATGTGCCCACAGGAGTTCACCTGGGCAGGCAGGTGTTTACACCATCAGCTCATCCTGCTTGCACAGCCACCCTGGCACAAACAGCTTGTACAGGCAGCACTTGTGCTCCCATCATGTTGTATCTGACAGGGCTGTTGCATGTAAAGCCTGAAGCCAAGAGAGCTGGCTCTGCAGTTTGGAAGTGAATTCTTTGCCAGTACTGGCCTAGCAGTGCATGTGAGCCCCCTGGCAGCTCCAAGCCCCGCCAGCAGCCCTGCATGTGCTGCCAGATCCAGGGCCAGCACGTGCAGTGCAGCAAACATGCACCCAAACCATTCATCCCTGCCCTGGTCCACGTGTGTCTGCTGAGCCTGCCAAGGGAGCAATGGGTTCAGCCAGACTTGTGGGGGTTTTAGATACCATTTTTCTTTTGCTTCCAGTTCCTCCCAGTGGCATCAGGTCTGACATGACCAGTCAGACAGCAAAGGTGTGTGCTGTTCATTCCCCATTTGCAGAAGTTCAGGTGGTTTTTATGGGGCTGTAGAAGTGTCAGTGCCAGTAATTGGAGATAAAATATATCCAAAATGGGCTGAGTGATCTGGGTCTTGTTCTAATTCTGTCAATGAACAGCCTTATTAATGTGGTAGAAAACAAAGAAAAACTTGTGGCAGGGACCACGGGACTGTCTGTGGTGGCCAGGTTTGCACTGGCAGCATGAGAGTCTTTGGTGATTCTTGCAAGCACCTGGGGCAAGAATCTTTTCTCTGTCACAGCTTACAAAGGCAGCCAAGATCATTTTTCATCTTTCAGGAGGTTGCTATTAGATGTTTTAGAAAGATTAGCCAAGCCATTAATCAATTTCCCTCCGCTCCTTGTAATTTACTTGTCTTTAGGTGAGAATGTGGCTCCTGTGAGAGATCTGAACTTTCTGGGAAAGGAGTCAAATAGGCATGACGTGCCACTACATCCCTGCTCACAGAAGGTCTGCCTGGGGATTCAAGCAGAAGTTCTAATTAACTTGGAGCTGAGATGCCCCAAACTTTTCAACATTCCCATTCTCTGCACAGGCAAATATTTTCACAGAGAGTCCAAGGGAAGAAAAAAATTAAAATCACTGCAACAACCCAAATCCTGTTGGAGGCATTGGCTTGGCATGAGCGTCCCAAGAAGCAGAGAGAGCTGAGTAATGCCAGGACTGCTTGGCCCCTGCCTCGGGAGGCTGGGCGGGGATGGAGGAGCCTGCAGGAGCCACTACTGCTGAGCTGCTGCTCACGGGGACTGTAATAGCACAGCCCAGAGAGCTTCAGGAACAGCGAGCAAACAGCACATTGCTGTCATTCCTGTGTGCTCCAGGGACTCCCACAGCAGAGCCTCTGGCCCGTGAACGTCAAGACCCTGCTGCTTAATCTCAAATATCTCTCCCGAGCATAGCTCTGCCCCCCTGGGTTTGCATCGACACAGCCTGGCTGCCGGCCGGCGTTTGTCACCGGGCTCCCGGTGACACCCCAGTCCTCCCTGCATCTCCTTGGCAAGAACCAGGTGCGCTACGAGTAAGGCTAAAGCTGCCCCAGTGCCCCGTCTCCCTTACCTTGGAGAGGATGCAGAGGAGGGAGAGGAAGAGGAGCTGCTTCTCCAGCTGGAGCCTCATGCTGCTCTCCCCTCTGCCACTTCAGCAATCACCCCCCAGGCACTTTGGAGGCGGCGGCGTGTTCGCAGGTTTTAAAGCCCGGAGTAGGTCCTGCTGGTGTTTATACTCTCCCTGCTCTGATGTCACTCACAGGCTCCAATATAAACATGAATAGGTTTGGACAAGCCTCAAGATTTTCTTTTTCTTTTTTTTTTTTCTTTCTCTTTTTTTTCCAGCCCACATTCCAGCTGCCATTTCCACTCTCCTCAAGGTGAGAATGTGCTGTCCACCGAGACAGCAAGCAAAGGGAAGGGATGCTGTGCTGTCCCTGTGGAGCAGGGGAGAGGGGCTGGGGAACCAGGCTGGGGTGGAGGGTGATCCAGCTCCTTGCTGCTGGCCATGACTGGGAGGGAGGATTCCTGCATTGCCCTATACTGATCAAGGTCTGTCCAGGCAGAGCCAGTATCTTCCTGCTGGGATTTGAAGAGATTGACAGGGCTGCCCTACCTCTGCTCTCAGACAGTGCCATGGCCAAGCAGGAGCAGGGCACTCACCACTATATTATATGTTGAACACAGTGCATGACAAGCTGTGGGAGAGGGGTGAGTTGCCCAAACGAGCTGGAAAGGGATTTACTGTCACAGTGCTGCTGCCACATCATCCCTTGTCCTGAGTGGGGCTGCAGCCACCTAGGAAGGCTGCTGGGGTTGGGGGATTGGATGCACATCTTGTTGCATTGTCCTGGCTATATGATACAGAGAAGGCTGCAGTGTGGCTCTGTTGATTTCAAGACTTGTAAACACAAATTCAGCCCCTGAAGTATTATGATCATCTTAAGCAAATGTGAGAATTAAAAATCCAAATTTGGGAAAAAGAAGCCGATGCTCAGCTGATGCCTCTCAATGCTTCCTCAGTCTACCCTGTGCAAATTTTCCTCTTGGCTACTGTCTCTGGGGACACAAGGCTGACTCTTAGGAAAGAAAAACCTAAGCATCTCCAGATCTTCAGGAAACAGAGCCCTTTCTCCATGTTTCCATTCCCCAGATCTTATCACAAGATATAAAAGGGCAAATTGTGAGTTCAAAGCTCAGAGGAAAGGCCTGAGCATAAGGATCCTTATGAGCCTAAGGATCTCAGGCTCCTCTCCTGCCCCCCTACCCCTTTCCTGTAGGATGTGTTCTGGCTAGGAATGCTGCTCCTGCCCCAGCCCAAGGAATGAATTCTGGTGGCTGCGTACAGACTTTCCATACCATTCAGGCACGATGAGATCTGCTGCTGGGTGTCAGATATGATATGCTGGCAAACATTCAGGAGGGGCTGGGTGCCATATAAGCAGAGCACCGAAATCATGCAAGTAGGAGTGATGCCCCATCCCTTCCTCCAGCCTTTTTTCCCTTCCTTCTGCTTTTAAGAAACAGGTTCTCAGTCACCTGAGCAGCAACCCTGACCTCAGCTCTGCACTTGCCAGATCCTGGAAGCCAGGGCACAGAGCAGGGAGGGCAGAGTTGGGCAGGGAGGAGCACAGACAGAGCTCTCCTGTTACCATCTCAACTCCCCGTTTTGGTTTTGCTTCATTAGCTGCAATCAGTCTGTTAGTGAGGTCATGGCAGCTTACAGGAATATCAGGCCTCCTTCCAAAGGCTGCTGTCACTTATCCCAGCTCTGGAGCCTCTGCTCCACATGTTGGAGCCCCAGCTTCCTGCATCACCCAAGCCATGCCTAGAGGTCCAGGGATCTGCACTGGCAGCCCTGCCTGTGGCAGAGGAGGCATGAGGATGGCACATCACTCTGAACTCACTAGCAGGGGGTTCAGTCCCCACTGACAGTTGCTCACAACCCTGAGGGTTTGATATTAAAGGCTGGATCACATTTCATGCTGCTCCTTTCTGCTCCAGGGCCTGTGCTCTTCCACTGGCTGTGGCTCGGACAGACAACGTGGGGTGGATCAAGAGCAGCCAGAGCACTGATCCAGCCTTGCTGCAGGGGGAAAGAGGGTTCAATTAATTATTCCAGGTTTGTGTTTATTAGGGACTCCTAATTAATAGGCATGAGTTCATTTCCCAGTTAGAACTCCAGTGACAGTGCTGGTAACAGAAATAAAAGCCTACAGTCTCATTGCCTATAAAAGCCTCATTGCCTACAGTCAGTAATTCTGTGAGCAGCCAAACAGACCCATGTGTGAGGTTCTGGGGGCAGCAGGGCACCCCTGTGGGAGGCTGAGGCTTGGGGCTGCCCAGGGAAACCCACTGGTGATTAAACCCCTGACACCTGATGTATCCTGGATGCAGGTTTGGCTCTTTGGGGTGGGGACCCCTTCTCTACCCTCTCCCTCAGCTCTGAGTAAGAGGGGATGTTGCTTCCTCGCACACCTGATGTCAGTGAGATTTAGATGCAGTGAGGTGACATCATTACAATCGTATGACTTCACCAGGAAGCTGTCAGAGCTCAGGCAGTGACAAGAGAGCCTGAGTCAAAGCAACACCAACACAAGCAGCCAGACAGGGCCATAACCACTATCCCATGCCTGGCCAGCTCCCCACACTTCCAATGGCACTGGCAATCCTCAGTGGTACCTTGCTGGGTTTTGGAGGTGCCCAGTGGAGCCAGCTAGAGGGGTATCCACAAAGTCTACTGTGATCTGCCTTCTCAAAGAGGCTTTTCCATGGGTGACGTTGGCTTGAGCTTCTCTTCTCCCATCCCTCCTTGTCTCATGTGCCCACCCAGGTTGCTGTACTGGCCCTGCAAGAGCCTGGCACAGGAATACAGCCCTTCCTCCGGGTTTGATTTGCAAAGCTGCATGAGAACAGCACTGTAGCAGTTAATTTCATAAATATCCCATTATAATCCTTCCCCTCTGGAGCACATACCCTATATGTGTTCTGTACCATACGTGTGATTTCAGAGTTAGTAATTAAGTCCATATGTTTTAGTCCACAGTTTCCATGGTATTATTGTCAGGTTTTGGGGGAATTGTGATTTTTTTTTCTTTCTCTTGTGGTCAGTTTTGCAAGAAAATCATTGATACAGGAATCTGAATACATCTCCTTTGAGTTAGCCGCTGGCAAACTCTGCTGTTTCTATAGAAATGAAGGAACTGCCCCAGTGAATTTACATTTTAGAGAGCTGAGTTTTTTCATGTGTTTGCCGTTTAACGTGCCATCATGAATAACATGGCAAAGCTCACATTTGCACACCCTACTCAGCTGAAATCGCATCCATCTGGAATGGATATAGACCATATTCTTGTTCCATCTCTTTCCTTTGCTCAAGACTCCCCTTCTTTACTCTACATTGGATGTTGAATCCCCTCCCTAGAGCTGTCTGAAGTTAGACAGAGGTCTGGATGCCCATCTCAGCAGGGAGCACAGAGCCTGTCCTGGGTCCTGGCTCATTCTGTTTCATCTCATATCAACCGTGAAATCAGGAATCTAGAGTGATCCTAGCTTCATAGTGGAGGACACTTCCTTTGCTTCTGGGCACTCCTGGCTCAAATCCCCACTGCAGAGGAGCAGAGCTGTCCATGGAGGATGGACAGCACTGGTGCAAAGCTGGAGAGACATCCAGCTTGGAAAAGCCAAGAGCCCTGAGCTGAAATGGAGTTGCCTCAGGTCTTCTTCAGCTGTTGGACACTTTAGGGTGGCTGCTGGATGTTTTTCATGAGACTTCTGGAAACACCATGGCTTTGGGAAATTTCGAAATATCTCTACTTTTGGCAGGATGGGAAGGTTGTTTCCTACCCAGAATGAATCTGGCTCCAGTTTCAAACAACAAGAGCTGAGAGAGGTGGTGATGGCTATTTCCATCCCTGTCTGGCCACTTTTAATCCCTCTGGTTCTCACACCTTAACTGGACAGCAGAGCCAGGCTGGGATGACTGGCCACCCTGAGGGACAAGGGACAGGCCAGGCAGTCTTATACCTTGAGGTCACTGCTTCCATCCCAGACCCGGGATAGAGAGACTGAAAGTATTTACCATCTGGTGCCTGTCCAAGTGACTTGCAAGAAAAGAATTCAGGGCTGCCGTCCAGTTTCTGATGGTCAGGCAACTGCATCAGAAACCTCGACTTCATCTGGGACCAGCTGACCCCTCCAAGCTCCCAGCCACGGTGGCAAGGCCAGCCAGGCAGCAGCCAGGCATTGCCCTGGCCAAAGGGGAAAGGGGAATGGTGCCTGGTGGTGGGCACACTCAATTCTTCACCATTTCCCAGAGATTTTTAAGAAGGTTTCATTAGAAACACAGATGACTGGGACGTGGGGCTGGTTCTGGTCTCAAAGTCTGACATTGTCAAGGGGCAGGAGCTGAGCAATGACATGAGGAGTAAATAGACTATCACAACAGACTCGGCCAAAACTACAGTGAGAGCTCATCCTTCAGTCTGAGGGGCTTCTCATTAGCACAGCCCAGCCTTGTACCAGCTGTTGTGAAAGGACAACACTTTTAAGAGGCATACCAAACCCATCAAACCCTGGGCAGTACTTCTGTGTGATTTTTTTTTTCTGCAGTCCAGACAAGAGCAATTCATAACTGTCCCCCTAAGTTAAACATTCAGATAACTCAAAGAATAAGACTTTTGTAAAACAAAGCATGGAAACTTCAGCCAGATGAGGTTTTCCATTATTATTTGGAAAACAGTGTCAGAAATCATCATGTATCAAACATTATGATCCTCTGGGAGTTTATTTTTGGTATCAAACATCATCAAACATAAACTTCTTTTAAAAAATCTCACTAGAAGTTTTATCTTTCAGACAAGATATAATCCCCAGATCCTGACCTTGTGTGGTTACTGAAAGACCCTTGGTATTTTTCATGGACCTGCATAGCTAACTCATGTTTCCTGATCAAATGGTTCATTCTTTTTGAGTATCTCTGTTTTTCTTGTGGTTTCAGGCTAAAATAGACAATGTTTTTCGTTCTTGTCTCTTGTTCAAGGGTGCTGTGTGTTCTCAAGCAGCTGCCATGTCTTTTGCAGCATCAAAGATGCTGCAGATTGAGACATATGCTAGGGTATTGCCCGTGAGGCTCTTAGGTCCCTCCAAACTCACCTTGTGATTGTCCCAGCTCTGCTTTGGAGTGGAAGGTGTTCAGAGATGTCTGTGTTTCCTTCCAGCCCTGCTTTCTGTGACTCTGGTAAGACTTTGGAGGATGCAAGTGCTGTACCCACAAGGCAGCTGGTGTTGTGCCTGGGAAGTGTGTGGTGCTGAAAGAGGTTTGGGTGACACAGGTTGTGTCTGTTCCCAAATGTCACAGCCCTTCACATGCCCAGGGTTGCTCTTGGCTCACCATCAGTTGGAGCAGCCCAGAGTGCTGGTGGAACCAGGATGCTGGGACCATGTGGAGGGAAGGGAGGGTCATGAACAGTTTTGGGACAGGATAGTGCTGGGGTAGGGGGGTGGTGGGCAGTGACTTGAGGCAAAGGTAGACCTCCTCAGCTGGCAGATCTCCAGTGGATGCTCTTCAAACCCCTGGTTGTTAAAGAGACCTTCCCAAAGGCAGCACAGTGGGCACTTCTCAGCATCTTTGTTGATCAAGAGGGACCTGTCTCATGCAGGGAAGGGGTTTTCAGTGTAGACATTGGGCACCAAAGGAAGCTGGGCTGGGGGGGACTGAAGAGCTGCCAGCTCACCTGTTCACACCCAGAACTTAAAAAGCCGATGTGTCTGGTCACCACCCGAAGCCAGCTGGCAAGGGGAGCTGCTGTTTTTTTCCAGGACTCATGCCAAAGGCTTTGCAGGTGAGTCTGCTCCTACCTTCAACCCAGGGAATAAAGCAAGGGCTGGGCTTGCTCACCATCTCCTGAGCAAGACTGGAAAGGCTGAGACCCGCAATGCCTCCCTCAGCAGAGGGATGCCAGGCCCCCAGCCCTTCCCTATACCCCCTCCTGATGCCAGAGGCATCTGGAGACATTTCTCAAGCATGAACTTCACATAAACCACCTCTTCTTGTCCACATCCCCAGCCAAGTCAATAAAGACACGATTGAACCTTTCAGTGTGTGTGTGTGTGGGGGGGGATCCAATTGAGAAAAACAAACCTCTCAGTCTCACCATGGTTATGAAAGCAACGATGTCGCCTGGAAAGTATGTACCAAGGAGCAGGGAGCTGCCTGCACTGAGGGGTGAGTGGAGGAGATGGGCAGCAGCTCAAATATGACTCAAAATCAGGGGAAATTATTTCTGATGAACGTAATTACTTCGGCTCCAGCCCTGTTCAATATGAGGAGCTAAAATGCTCATAAACCGGCCGAGAATGTGAACTATGCAGAATGATTTGGAAAAGGTGTTTGGCTGGGGATGCTCTCCCCCAGCTGTCAGTCTGCCCAGGGACAGGGTGACCTGGTGCTGTGAGAGGTGGGAGACACGTGACTTCTAGTTGCAAACTGGTGACCTCCAAATGAGAATCCTCCCCCACCTCAGGGAACAGGAAGGGGGCTGCCTCGTGCAGGTCATGAGTTTAATTAAAAGCCACCAGTCTGCTTGGCTGAGCTACTTCTGTGCTCTGACAACAAAGCAAGATGCAAGACTGGCCCTTTGCAGGCTTATGCTGGCCCCCACAGTGTGGGGGGGGGTTTAGTGCAGCCCAGGCAGGGGCTCTGTGTGGGTACAGAGGGGGCAGTGGAGAACTGCAGGACCATAGGGACAGAGTTGGAGGGGACAGTGTCCTCAGACCTCACATTGTGTGAGCCCGAGCTGTGTCAAGTGTGGTGTCAATCTGCACAGAAGAGCTTTCTCTTCAAGGGCATGGCTGTGTCTTTGGAAACTGCACCCACAGAAGCACAGATCAGGAGGAGGAAGCCTGAGTGATCCCTGGAGATCAAGGACAGGTTGGATGGGGCTTTGAAAAACTTCCTGGTGAAAGGTGTCCCTGCCTGTGGCAAGGGATTTGGACCTAGATGGTCTTTAAGGTCCCTTTGAACACAAAGCATTCTGTGATTCTAAGATCCTCTGCAGCAAGTCCTCATGAATCTGTGGCCATATGGAGATAATAGAAATTTTTCCCCTGAGAAAGCAAGAAGAGGTCAGGGAGAAAGTGTCCTGGGGCATGGGGATCTCCCATGAACTGATGATTTCCCTGATGTGGTGACCAAAGGGAAGGAGAAGGACTGTCTCATTTTTGACATCATTCCCACAACACACCTGATTAACAATTAAAGGAAAACTCACTGATTCCTATTGAATGGGACTCTGCTGCCTTTCAGCCATGTAAGTCCTGCCTCTGTGAGGTTCCTGCACCTGCAGCTCTCCCAGCCATGGGAAGGGAGACTGGTCTGTTAGTTTTTTCTTTTCTGACTATATTATTGCTGATTTCCTTGAAAAGAGCAGGGAAAAAAGCCAAGAAAAGCCTATCTGTGACTTGTGACTCACTGGGTTGTGTCAGGCTCATTCCAAGCAGGTCCCTGTCACTGTGGATTGCCTTTTCCACTTGCATAGCCAGTCCATTTCTCTTTCTGGCACAGAGGTTGGCACCTCCCTGGCTCTGACCACAGCAGCAGGAATGGCTCTTTCAAGGAGTCCATGTGAGATCTCCTTTTGAGAGCTTGTACAATCCAGGGCAAAGAGAGTCCACTGAGCCTCAGAGAACATCACTGCTCTACCAAGCTGGCCACAGACCTCCAGGGCCATCTGCAGAGGCATCTTGGAACTCGGTAAAAACAACCCAGATCCCTGCATTCCCAGGTGAAAAATATCAGGATCTTCTGCTGGGGGTCACCAGAACAACACTCCCATCTGCAGTTATTGCCTTCAGGCTGGGTAAAACCACTGGTGACTTACAGAGAAGCTGCAGCGACACTGCCTCAGCTGGGAACTGGGATGGGATGGGCTGTACTGGGATTTGCAGGGCATCCCTTATGTACTGTCATATCAAGATCCTTTTGGGGTGGGTTTCCACCTTCTGCAGGGCTTTGGACAGGGAAATAGAGAAAGGGAGTGTTTGATCCTTGGGACTGTCTGCACCTCATCACCCAGGGCTGGTGATGGCAGCCTGTCTGTGGCTCAGCCTGTCTCAGGAGCTGCTCCTGGGCAGGCTTCTCTCTTTGGTTTGGAGTCAACCAGAGCCCCAGAGGAGCATCTGACAAGGCAGCTCCTCTCACAGACCAAAACCCAGGAAGGCAAATGCAGCCTGGAATCCCTGTAACTGTGGGACAGGAGTGTCATCTGCTCTCCCTGCCTTGTCTGAGCCCAGTCAAGAACATCTCTTACAGGTACTGCCAGGGCAGCAACTGGTGTGTGAAGAGCAGTGTGTGCATGGGACAGCCAGGCTGCTCCTCTGCCTGCAGGGGATCCTCTACCAGCCCAGGCTGCAGGGGATGCTTTGAGGTGATTTGGCTGCTGTGCATGATGTCCATGCCACTTTTCCAACATTATCTCCATCTCCTTCCTGGGGCGGGGAGCTCCCCAGGCCACATGGAGAAATCCTGGGCTGCAGTTTTGCTGGAAATCACATCTAGCACAGCGTGGTTGGGGTTAGGAGAGCTGTTTCTCTGGCATTTGGCTGCACTCTCCACTGCCAGAAGCTGACCGCATTGAAACCCCACTTTGCTCTGCATCCCGTGGTCCTGCTGAGCTGTGGTCTGCTGCCTGTGCAGGCAAGGCCACTCCGCTGGCCTGCCACCCAGAAATCATGTTCTGCATCATCTGTACAGGAATTAAATGAAAACACTTTGCAAACCACAGTCCTTGAGCCTGAGGCAAATGAGCAAAGGGCTGTCAGAGTGAAGGGAAGATGTGCCGAGCTGCGCAGAAGCCAAGCCAGGCGGTCACGTGAGAGTGGAGAAGGGACAAAAGTGCAAAGACTCTGACTCCAAGGGACACCAGCCACCCTCTACATGCAGTCCTTGCTTTGCTGCTGCCACAGTTCACCAGTCCCATGTGTGATCCCCACCACAGATGGTGCTGGGCATTAAAGAGACTCATGGAACAACTTCTGCTGCAGAACAGTCCCTGGTCCAGCAGCTTGACTCTGCTCAGCCAGGGTCCCTGCAGGAGGGCAGAGCTGTGTCTCCAGCCTTGGCTGCTGCAGCCTCTCTCCCTGAACCAAACCTGATGGTGCTGCTGCGCCTTTCCCTGCATTACACTCACCTTGTGCTTCCTTTGATGGCACCGAGGTGCTACAACTCACAGAAAGGCAGTTGGAAGGTCCTGCAGTGTCATGCAGCTTCTGCTTGGACCAGGCCACATTCTGCACAGCCTGATTCTCCTCTCTGTCCCCACAAAGAACCGCAGGCACCTGCTTCAATCCAACATTCCTCTGTGAGAGCCCAGCCTAGCTCCTTCTGCCTCTGAGCCCTGGCCCCTGGAAACATCTGAAAGGAAATAGCTGAAGGTATTGAAAGGGGAGGCAGGAAACGCTCTGAATACTTTTTTTTTCTAAATATAATGACACTAATGTTGCTTGCAGTGTTAAAAATAGAAATCAAGAGAACCTGCCTTTTTCCTGTTTGCTTTCAGCTCTCACTTTCCTGCCTGTCTCTGCATTCTGGGGATCTGCATGAAAATAAACCCAAGAAAGATCTCAGCAGTGTTCAGAGCAGAGCCAGATGGGTTTGGTCTTGGTTCCAGTTTTCCCAAGTGGGGCCATGCTCCTCTGTGTGATGTGGAGAGCTTGAAGTCGTGCACTCCCCACCTCCAGTCACTGTCACTGCAGTGTCCCTCTGCTTGTGGTGGGACCACACACTGAACCCACTGCTGTGGAACTGGGCACTCTGGCTTGGAGTGTGGCCACCCTCCTACACCCGGTGTCCTGGCTCTGGTCACTCTCCTGACTTTCCCAAGTGGATCAGTGAAGTGAGTGGGCTCCAAGCACCACTGCTGCCCTTCCACTGTGACTGACAGAGCTGTGCTCATGCCCCAGGCTGGATCTGCCAGCAGAAGTCCTGGGCAAAATCCCCCTGTTCCCACATCTGCTGCTGGAGATGCTTCTCCAGATGCCTGCGGCACATCCCTCCAGCTCAAACTGCATGTGTCCATTCCCAGGTCTCCCTCCCAAGCTCCTTTGATGAATTAGGAGGATTTTGCTCCAAATCTCTCACCAGCTCATTAAAGAGCAATGGCTATCACTGAATTCAGAGGCTGATGAATTCAAACTCACTTTGGCAGTTCTGAGCCAGACCAGGGCTCCCAGAGTCTGAGGGATGAGCTGTGGGAGCCAGATCCCAGCCCTGTGTGGGGAAAAGAAAAATGCTGGAGGACAGCAAACTGGCCAGGGAGAGTGTCTGAACAGCACCGTGCCTTTAATTCGGGCAGTGATACCACACCCTGGGTCAGCACAGCTGCCTGCCTGCTGCAGGTGTTCAGATGAAAAGCTTGGTGCTCATTTTTCAGCAGAGCAACCCAGGGTGTGCATGTTTTGGATGGAGGCTGCTGCCTGATTTATTACAGACTCAGCTCGAGGTGCCTCGGGAGAGTAAGCTCTGGCAGAGGATGAGAGGCAGGCGTGTGTGCGGGTGGATCGCAGCGCACAAAATATTGCGTTGTAGTAAGACTGCCTGGAATGCTCTGAAGATGGGAGCAGGAGGATGAATGAGTTCTCTGGCCTGGTTTGCATTCCTCTGCCCTCCCCAGTTCCTTTCTTGAGCTGGTGAACGGGGCGGGCAGGCAGCCCTGTGCTCTTGATCTGTCTTGGAAAGCCACAAGGCAGCCAAGCTCCGGCTGGGAGTGTTGCTGGCACTGCCCTGGCCAAATGCAGTATGCCAGCAGTGCCAGGGGATCAGTTCTACTATGTCCCAGGTGCCACACTCTGTGCAGAGTCCCTCAAAAGGCTGATTTTTTGCAAGGAGTGCTTTTTCAGAGGGTGACAACTTTCTGGGTTGACCTCAGGTTTTTCTTAGCTAGAAATTAGGTGTTTAAATGTCATTGGACTATCATGAGTCATTGTCTGGGCCACTTTTGTATCACAGAGCCAATTCTCTTGTACATCACTGAAAAGTCCACACTTGAACTTGGCACAATGTGATTTTAAAAACATCTTCACAAGAAGCCTCCCCATGTTTCCTTCTCCCCCTCTAGCTGCTTTTCTGGCCCTGGCACAGCCCTGGCCCCTGGTAGCCCATGCACTTTTGCAGCTTTTCAGCTGCCTCTTACCTACCTTCTAGTCTCCTTGCTGTCTGCAAGTGTTCAGGCTTTTCAGCAATGGTGTGTCAGCAGTATCCAAAGGGACCACTGATTCACAGAGTGTGACAATGATGGCCTTCACTGGGGGCTTCCTGACTGTGCTTTTGGGGACAATTTGGGCATAAAACTTAAGGTGGGAATGGGATCTCGACCTCACCTGATGCAACCTGTCATAGTACTAATTGGGGCTGAGCCAGAGCCATTGACAGAGGGTGGACGTACAGTCATGGGCACTGACAGCCCATTCCTGTGAGCTCCTGCCCTGCTTCATGCCTTTTGTCTGACAATCCCTCAGTAATGCACGGTGGGGTATTTGCCCTGGATTTACAGATGAGAGCCGAACTGTAGGGACTTCCCAGGTGTTCCTCTCTGCCTGGTCCCGCTGCTGGCCTGCAAGATGTCCCATCCACAGTCCATGCCTTCATGTGAACAGGGAATGGGACAAAGTCTTGGCATCCGAAGAGAACAGCCCTTGGAAAGGACTTTAGGCATAACCTGTGTGTTCAAGTGCTCAGCCTCTTCACCTGGCCATCCTGAGCAGAGGAGCCGAAGATCTTCGGGGCGGAGGGCAATGATCTCATTAGGGGACCACCGGCAGGGTTTACACTCCCGCGGCACTTGTGCAGCTCTGCTGAACCGGGATCCATTGTGCAGCATCGCTCCTCATCGACCCACATCGCCGGGAGACCGGGGGGCTGGAGCGGGCCGGGGCGGGACGGGGGTGGCGGTGCCGCAGCTCCGAGCCCGCAGCCCCCATCCCGCAGCCCCCATCCCTCAGCCCCGAGCCCGCAGCTCCCACCCCGCAGCCCCCATNATCCCCGATCCCGCAGCTCCCACCCCGCAGCCCCCATCCCGCATCCCCGATCCCGCAGCTCCCACCCCGCAGCCCCCATCCCGCATCCCCGATCCCGCAGCTCCCACCCCGCAGCCCCGATCCCGCAGCCCCGACTCCGCCGCCCCCGCCCCTCCACAGAGCACGGGCTCTGCCTCCCTCTCGTGGCCGCTGTGTCGGGCTCTCCGGGCGCTGCGGGGCTTCACGCCTTGCCCCGGGCTCCCCGACTGCCCCTCGCATCCCCTGCCCTGTGCCCCATCTGTTTCCCCGTGTCCCTTCCCTGGATGTAAACACGGGTTTATCCCACCACGGAGCCGGCAGGTGTTGGATGTGGGAGAGGGGCCGGCGGGCAGAGCCGGTTCTATCTCTGCTCTGTATTGCTCCTGGATATTCACCTTTGCTTTAAAGTAAAGGCTTTCTGCTGCCACTGGGGCAAAACTCTTTGCAGCCAGCCTTGCACTATGCCTGGGAAATGGCTGGAAATGAAGCCAACCTCACCAGACATAGCTGCCTCAAAACTGAAGCTGTTTTATTCCCAATAATCTGTTTTCAATTTCTTCTGCAGCCCTTGAAGCCAAGAACTGAACAAAACAAGAGCTCCAGGAGATCCTATAGAATATTAATTGGGTCAGGGCCCTGGATTAGATAAATTAAAGCATCTCCAGATGCTCCAGAAATTTCCAGCTCGACACAGTGAAGATCAATTTCTCTTCAAGCATTTTTTGCCAGAGCAGGGGCCAGTCTGCCCTGGGGCTTATGGCCACCTTTGCTGGGACAACAGCCAGGCAGGCCCCTAGAAATGCCCCAGTAACACTAGCCCTGCCAGGAACCACCACCAGAGTGATGACTGGGAGCACCTGGCTATTCCTTTTCTCCTTCTTCTTCTTCTCCCCTTCACCTTCCTTTCTCTATCTACTTGCAATATCCCCAAGTGTTGACGTTTCTGCTGGTGCTCTGCAAGCCCTGTTTGAGAAGCAAACATATCCCGGGACCAAACCCACACGAGTGAGTATTGTGTTCCTCAGTTTGGGTTTAACCAGACCCTCACTGGCATTTCAAGGTGAGTGATCTGGTGATCCAGAGGTGGCAGCCTTGAACTGGGACCAGTTACTGCTCTGCACTCCAGATCCTGAATCTGGGCATGCAAACAGCTCCTCCATCAAAGCCACCTACAGGCAGGATGGAGCAGTAGCAGGGATGGACCAACGTCAGGACCAAGCCCTGCTGTCTGCCAGACATAAGGGTTACACAGGATCAGGGTGGGAGATGGGTGGAAACCATCCCCGAGATTTGCACTACAGGATGTGACACTGCCAGTGGCAGAGTCCTGAGAAGATTAATGAGCCTTAATAGCCCTGACGAGCCTCACTGGCCCCACACCCATGGACCCAGAAGCCGCATTTAAGCTCAGTTTAGGGCTTGGTGAGTGCCTATACCAGTGGACCAACCTAGTATTAAATCCCTGCTGTGGTGGGGTTTTGGGTTGATGGGATGCACTCCTTCTCCCAGTGCTGAGGGGCCTCACAGATACCACTTCCCCACATGTGGCCCGTGTCTCCTGCATCCCTGCAGCAGCTGACCAGCCCTGCTCCCACTCCTCTTTCCCCACTCCCACCCCAAATGACAGTGTGATGAAGGGCTGAGAGCACAGCTAAAACTCCTAAAGAAGCACAAAGCTGATGCTCTGGATCCCTGGGGGAAAAACCTACAAGCCAACAAATCAGGCTGCAGAAGGTGTTGTCTGGCAACCCTGTGGGGAGGTTAGAAGTGACACTGGGAAACTACCAAATTCCCCGGGGCCCTGGGCAGGAGAGCTGTGCTGTGCGCTGGGGAGACTTGAGTTTTCCTGCAGAGACAGCAGTGTGGATTGAGGGTGTGATATTAGAAAGAGTCTGAGGGGGGCAATATTATGCCGATTATTTGTGTTTCCTGCTTCTCAGCCCCATCCAAAGTATCTCTAAGAAGATCAGATTTGGCAAAAGCATTCTCATTTTTTCCCTTTTTGCCACTGCAGTGAAGATGGGATGCATGGTGCTGACCTGTGGCACCACACCCCTTCTGAGAAAGGCTGCCCTCAGCTCCTCTCTGTCCTTTAGTGGCCCGAGTGGCAATGTCTGGCTGTGTGCTGATAATCTAATTACCTGCTTATGCTGGGGGTTGGAGAACAGCTCAGCTCTCTGCAGTGCAACATGTGCTGCTGAAGCCTGGACATGTAGAGTCCCCTTGAGTTGGAGAAGCTTGTTCCTGCTCATCACAGCTGCCAGGTGTGCAGACAGCACCTTGGTCAGAGGTTTCCTTTGGGATCCTTCTTACTCTGCCCAGTGACTGCAACTTTTAGGCAGTATTTGGCCATGGAATGCGGTGTGACACCTGACCCAGCTTCTTCCCTGGATATGGCTGTGAGTTGCCTACAAAGGATGAAGACCTGCTCCCAACACAGCTCTGGATAATGGGTGGAACAGCTGGGGAGGCACTGTGGGTTTGGGGCTGAGAAGCTTCGCATACGTATCAAACTGCACAAGCCCTTGGCTCCCTGGGCCCTGCCTTGCAGAGATAAAATCAGGGGTGTCAGCCCGTGTGTCTCTTGGTCTTCGTTCAAAAAGTAGACTTGAATTGAGCCATGTGTTAACCGACCACAGCTGGGCTTGTGCTCAGCCTGGGAGCTGCATCTGTATTGCCCTGCTCAGTGACCCCTTGCTGGAGCAGGGCATCCTGCTCTGGGTGGAATTCCCTCAGGAGAGGTGCTGCAGGAAAGGGTGTGGGGGAGAACATGCTCTGGATGGGGAGTGTGTTCTGGAAGGGGCCTTGCACACTTCCCTCCACCCCTCCCCAGCACGTTCCAGTGCAAAAATGGGCTGTGCTGAGGACTCAGGGTGCTCATGGCCAGACCCAGAAGGGGTATTGAAGATCTGTGGAAGAGGCAAGGAAGATGAGAGTGAGGCACTGGGGTCATGTTCCAGCCACAGTTTGGAAACAGCAGTGCTGTTCCTGTGGAGGTTTTGATCTGCAGGTGAGCTGTGCCTCCTGAGATGGTGCTAAAAACCCTTAGGAGGAGGATATTGTGCCAGGCTGGCGCGAATCTGGCTGGAAATCTTATCTCTGTTGGTGTGTCCTGTTTACAAGGAGGGCAGTGACCTTGGCAAACAGACTGGCAGAGCTTCATTACTGAGTCAAAAGGTCCGTTACACCCAGCCATTTAAGGAACCAGAAGAGGAATGTGTTCCCACCTCCTCATTGTTGGAAATCAGACTGAGCTGCACTGGGACCTGCCCCAGCACAGCATGGGGACCCACTGGGATATGCTGGAGCACGCCTGGCTCATGTGCTGCTCTCATCTCTGAGTTTCCCTTTGTGAAAATCGGGGTCAGGGCAGGGAGGAACTGACATGTACTTGGGCTGGAGTCCCCTGGTGTGCAGGCACCAGGAGGGTCCCCTGTGCATGGTGCATGGTGCATGGTGGAGGTCTCTGGGCACTGAGCCAGCTCTTACCATCCCAATCAACTGCTGGTGGGAAAGTCGCTACAGTCTTGCAAGTAGCAGCAGGCTTAGTAATTTTCTAGCAACAAAACCTTTCCCCAGTGCCTGAAGCATCATCCATTGTGGTGAAGGTGGTGGGTGCACTTGGGAAGTCTTGAATCCACCCACCCGATTCCTTATCTCCTGGTCTCCTCAGGATGATCCTGGCACATAATGATCTTGGCCTGCCCTGCACAGAAGTCACATCCTGGTGAGGTTTCTGTCTTAGGTGCTGTGGCTGGTTCAGATTTCTCTCAGCTCTGCTTGACAGGGCCACATCTTTCCATAGAATGGAGTTGGCTTCTTCTCTTTACCCACAAGGGAATTCAAAGGGCAGCCAGAGCCCAAGGGCCCAGGATGAGCTGAGCTACCTGGCAAGGTGAACCCTGCTTCCATTTGTTCCTTGATCTTGAACTTCAGTACTAGATTTTAACAGTGAAACAAGCTGACAAACAGGTAGGGTGGAGGGCAGGGTGGTGCTCTGTGGAGATGAAGGACTGTGTGCTCCTGTCACCTGTGGGTGCCAGGGCCATCTGCACCCTGTGGCCAAAGAGCTGGGGCTGCCTTTATCCTCAGATCTCCCACAGCTTCCAGGGTGGGCACAGTAGGCATTTCCCAGCCTGAAATGCTGTCAAACCCAACCACTGCTCTTTCCCACAGCCCAAAGCACTGACACTGTGTTTCTCTGCCTTTTCTCTGCTTTATCACTTCCAAAGATGTATACCATGCTATACCAATGTCCTGTGGGCTCTGGAGCAGCCCAATTTCCCTATAGCTCATAGCAGACAGCCTTCCTGGCCCAGGAGATGTTCAGAACAGGCTGAAATACATGAGTGTGGCCTGATGCTGGGTGAAAATTTGCTTTCCACGTTACAGCCCTAATCCATTTAGGGGATCAGCACGGCAGGCTTGCAGCAGCCCACGTGGCTCTGCTGGTGGCTGCATCCCAGGATGTGCCCGTGCTGGGCATGTCACCAGCTGGGTGTGCATTTCTGTGCTGCTCAAAAATGTCCCCAAATGGGAAAATGCAATCTGTTTACAGGGTGCTCCGGGCTATGTCTGAGGGGGTTTCTATTGTGGAGGTTGTTTCTCTTTTCAGGGTGGTGTTTTAGTGGTGCAAGGGTTGCAGTTTCCTCAGGAGCAGTGCCAGACAGGAGTCCCCAGAGGGGTCTGACCAGTGGCATCTCCTGGATGTGTCCAGGGAGTCATCAGCCCTCCAAGGAGCTGCTTGTGGCCCGCTGTGTTTGTCCTATTGCTCTTGGGTCGCATGAATATCCTTAGGAAAAGCCCGTCACCTGCCCCCTGCTGATGGAGAGCTGGGAGAAAGTCTGTCCAGGACCGGGAGGTGATGCAGGACCAGCTTCTGCTTTTGGAGGGCAGGGTTGGGTCTGTTTCCAGCTCCTTTGAGAGCAGAGGGGAAATGAAGTAAGTCCCTTTGGGGAGCAGGATGGATCTCAGCGGGGTTTTTGCCCTTCCAATTGACCGCAGGGTCCCGTGATCCCCAGCGGGAACCAAATGGGTCACAGCTGAGTTCCCACCGCTGACTCCAGTGATGTCTCGCCCTGGGGCAGACGTTTTCCCTGCCCTGCAGAGAAGCTGCAGAAGTTAAATGGGAATTGCTGAAATAAGTTACGCCTTTGTCTTAAACCCAAAACTTTTGCAGAAGCAATGGATGTTTGGGCTGAGAATGTCTCCTTTCGTGAAATCAACCAGTATACCAGTATGTCATCTTTATACGTGCCAGTGGCATTTATACTATCTTACCATAGAATTAATTAATCTATACACTTTTTACTGCCTTAGCTACTTAGAATGGGCTGTCATGTGATACTGTTTGGTATCTAGTGAAAAAAAAAACAAACAACAGCAAGAGACACACACACACACACACACACACACACACACACACACACACACACACAAAACCAAACCACAAAAAAAAGCACAAAACAAACAAACAAA
Source organism: Formicarius rufipectus (assembly GCA_013399695.1). Classification (NCBI taxonomy): domain Eukaryota; kingdom Metazoa; phylum Chordata; class Aves; order Passeriformes; family Formicariidae; genus Formicarius; species Formicarius rufipectus. Next base: position 937,907 of record VXAU01003742.1, on the reverse strand, counting down.
CAAACAAAAAAACCCCCAAACCAAACCAAACCAAACAAAAAAACCGAAACAAAACAAAACAAACCAAAACAAACAAAAACAAACAAACAAACAAACAAACAAACAAAAACAAAAACAAAAACAAAACCCAAACAAACCAAGGCAATAAGAAAGTGCCTTTTTAAAGATCTAAGTCTACCATAAGCACACTTTTTAGTGGCTTTGGAAAGCTGTTTGCAGGTGTCAGCAACCCTGACACACAGCTGGTATTAACTTGCGGGGGCAAGAGAAAGGGAGCAGGTTTAAATATAGCTTCTGGGAAATAAGCACTGGAATAGCTTCCAAGATCAGTTTTACCCCTACTTTTCTGCCTGGAATTTTCTGAAAAATACAGAAGATAAACAATCAACCTCAGAGACCAGAGCCATGGCAGGCTGTGCAGATGAGCAGTTGCCTTCCTCCAGAATGGTCTCAGAGTGTCCTCATGTGCAGTCTTGTGCTTGGCCAAACAGGTCCTTTTTTGTGCCACTCTGGTTTCCCAGGTGGGAAGTTACCATTAAATAACAAACTTGTTCTTCTTGAGCCTTCTGGCTGCAGGGAGATGTGGTGTTCTCATAGGGAAACCTTGATTTAATACCAAGAGCACAGCAGCTACTGCAACCACCCAATTAAGCCAGTGGTAAAGATGGATAAAGTGGATCAGGGTCAGGTCAATTAAAATCAGCCCAATCCGTATTTCTAAGGCTCTGCAACACACTTGTGTGCAATGAATGCACTATGCTGACACTCCTGGAAAGAGCTGAGTCTGCAGCACACGTGTATTTGCTAATCAGGAAAAACATCAAAAAACCCTTACTGCACCATTCCCAGTCGATGGGGCCAGTTCAGCCCCGTTTGGCCTCTTTCTGACCTTTGCTATCAATGCTCCTCCCAGCAGAAAATTACCCACATGCTATTTTTTTACCTTGTAATTTCCTCTAATCTGAAATAAATGCCCTAATTGACCTCTGTCCTCCCAGTGTGCACAACACATCGAGCAGGGCTGTGCCCACAAAAGACCATTAGAAAGCACCATCTATTCACATTGTGGCAATTCATATCATAGATACTTTTAACCAGAAGTCAGACCTCAAATATGTGAAACTGTGAGTCATTATCCAGGCAAAATAGATATTTTTCAGGTGGCTGCTAAAGTAAGCCTAAAGTGTGGAAGTGAAATGGTCCATGTGAGCCAGAACTCACCCTGCCCAGAAGCAGTTTCACACACAGTTGCTAATTGCACACTGGACCATTTTGTTTATGCCCAAACCCTCTATGCACTCAAATTCAGCACTTTCAAAGTTTCAGTAGTTCAGAACATCACCACCTTTTGGTGACCCCGAAAATCACGAATTTTAGTGCTCAAAATACCTGCTGCTTATTCCTGCAGCTCCATCCCGCAGGCTCCGGGAAGCTCTGAGCAAAGCTTGGCAGCTAACACTTATTTTCCCCTGCCAGTCACTATTTTGTAAAGAATATTTTTGCCACTTAGCTTGTGGCTAAATTTCTTTGTCTGTACCGTATGGATGAAGTCAGGGCCCTCCTGAAAGGTGATACTTAATAAAAGAGAACATGCTGATGAACTTTCCTGCCCAGCCAAACCCTGGGCTTTTCCCACGGGCTCTGCTGCAGTGCACATACTCAAATGACCTTGGGATTTGATCTGAAGAACTACTGTTTTCTCAATGCCTACTTGGCTTTGGGGCAGAAATTCCATCACTGCTCTCATGGCAAGGCTGGGGAGGAGTGACAAGGGAGGCTGGTGACATTTCCCTGTGGAGCAGTGAACCTGTAGCATGTCCTGCATTCACTAAGCAGTGCCAGCACCAGGTTGCAGCCCCTGCTTTCAGGGCTGCTCACTCCCTTGGGCTTTTTGATGTCACCTGGCTGGGTTGGCAGTTGGTGGATGTGACAGCACAGGGCTGGAGGAGCACCCAACCTTCCCCATCCCCACAAGCAAGGCTCCAGCATAGCTAATCCCCTGCTGCCAGCTTCCACAAACAGTGTTCCTCTGGAGTAAACACAGCTGGAGAAGGAGAAGGAACTTTGTTTTGTAACCATTTGTGGTAGCGTTCATGCCTACAGTCCCAAATGCTTTCTCTGCTTATGCACCAAAACAATAATAGTATTTTTCATTGATATAATGATTTTCATCTCCAAGACTCCCTGCAGACCTGGCCTGTGGCCTGAGGATGGTCTCCTCTGGGCAGGTGAATTCCACTCATACAGAACAAAACTGTGGTCCTTGTCTCTGCTGTGATTTTGTAATGATCACTTGCCTGCTCAGCACCTTCCAGGATGTTTGGGTCTCATCCTCCCCCAGGGCTGCACAGGAGCCCAAGGGATCTTCCTCCAGGCTCACTCTAGGGAATATCTTTAGCTAGGTGGGGACTTCAGGACTGGAGTGACTGGAGTGACAGTAAACTCTGCTCTCTCTGGTATCAGAGAAGCCATGCTTGACAAGGAGGAGCAGGCAGGACTTCTCTGGAACTCCCCTTCTCTGGAGATATTCAAAACCAACCTGGATATGATCCTATGCAACCTGCTCTATGTGAACCTGCTATAGCAGGGGAGCAGGACTAAATGATCTCCAGAGGTTCCATCCCAACTCTTCTGTGAGTCTGTGGCTTTCTGGCCCACTATTCCTCATTGTTTGGGTTGCCATGTGCATCTCCTATTGGAGAGTAAGACAAGAGGTAGAGGAGCAGTGTAAAACACGGCCAGGTCACTAAAAATAAGAAATTCAAAGCTGAATGTGAGTATGCAGGAACTGAAAGCAGGTGCAGGATGGACTGAGAGCCATGGGACAAAACAAGTGAGTCACCGAGCAGCAGGTTTGACATCAGGAAAGCATAAAACAAATATTGTTAAATTGGTTTGACTGCAATCGAAGCTGGAGATTGCATTCTACATGCTGAGCTTTCATTTTATCCTGTTATATTTTCTGTCAGTGTTATTGTTGGAGGAGCAGCTCCACTCGGGCTCGCAGCTCCTGAAGGAAACATGAGTGGGGATTTCAGGAAGGGTGGATTTAGACAGAACATTAGGAAGAAATTCTCCACTGTGAGGATGGCGAGGTGCTTGCACAAGCCGCACAAAGATGTGGCTGCCCCACCCCTTGGGGCGTGCAAGTCCAGGTTGGACGGGTCTGCTGGAAGGTGTCCCATTGCAGGAGGGTGGAAGGGGCCGATCTTTAGGGACCGGTCTTGATCTGCCCGCACGGCTCTGTCGCCCCGTGCCTGCCCCGGGGCGGGGCCGGCGGGGGCCGGGCGAGAGCGGCCGGCGGGGCGGGAGGAGCGGAGCGATAGAGACAGAGCGGCGGGGACAGCGGCGGCATCGGCAGCAGCATCGGCAGCAGCATGGAGCAGGCACAGCGAGTCTTCGGGGGACCCAAGGTGAGGCAGGGCTGGGAGCGGGGCGCGCACCGCGGCAGAGGTGCCGTGCACCGGGGTGAAGAGTATTGCGTGGTCTGGGGCAGAGGTGCCGTGCACCGGGGTGGAGAATGTTGCATGGTCCGGGGCAGAGGTGCCGTGCACCGGAGCTGGGAGCCGGTCGAGCCCCGGGCGAGCGGTGTGGTACACCGAGGCTGAGGCTGGGTTGCGGTGTTGAGACTGGGTTGCCGCGCACCGGAGCTGTGTTGCTGTACACCAGAGCAGCGGTGCCACGGGTCTGGGTTGCGGGGCATCGGGGCTGTGTTGCGGTGCCCCGGGGCTGTGTTGCGGGGCACCGGGGCCGATCCGCCGCAGGTGCTCCGAGCCCGGGCAGGGCCGGTGCTGCCCCGGCGCTGCCGCCCATGAGAACTGGGGCTCGGCCGGGACGCGGCGGCGGATCGGGGGGATTTGACCCCGGCGATGGCAGCCGGCGGTCCCGGCCTGGGGCTGCTCCCCGCAGGGACAGGCTGGGGCACTGCGGAGCCAGACTCATCCCAGCGCCCCGCCAGGGATGTGCAGGTGGCCTGGCTAGGGGAGGGACAAGCCCTGAAGAGCTCAGCACCCCCACCGCTGCCGTGGTCTGCTGGACGAAGTGTTTCCTGTTGGCTTTTTAAGTTTTGTTTTGGGGGTTGATCTTTGTTATTTCGTAGGTGGTTTTGTTTTGGGTTTTGTGTGTGTGTGTTTGTTTTCCTCTTAAACATTTGGTTCAGTTATTCCTCAGATACCCGTGACACCACCTTGGTGGCTGCTGTCAGAGGGTGCCCCAGTCTTTTGCTCTGGATATGCCCTGTATAAGTACATCTCAACTAGGCTCATATGGTAATTATTACTTAAATTAGAAAACAACTGAGGACAAGGAAGCTGTGGTTAGCAATAGTTGTGTATCTGATGGCAGAGCACTGCCTGTGCTACAGGATGGCTCTGCTTGCAGGCTGTGGTCCTAGCAAGCTGCTGGACAGGGAGCAGGTCTCCTCTGCCTGGCTCCTACATTGGGCTCTTGGTGGGAAGTGAGGGATCAAGGCACAGGAGACCATGAAAACTGATTTCAGGCTTGTGGTGGTCTCACTCTGGGAGAACCCAAGTAGTGGCAACTGTGAGTGGCTTTCCCAGCGTAGAAGATTGTCCCAAAATCCCCAAAGGGTTGGGTTTTTCTGCTGCTGTTTGCATCCCCTACCACTCCTAAATCATTTATCTTCTAATTTGAGTTTGCACCAGGAGAGTCTTGCATAGTTGGAAAGGTCTGTGTGCACAGGTCTGATTCATGTTTCGTTCCATCACAACCCTTCCCTCTCAGGGAAGTTCATCTGTGCAATAGCAGGCAAACCTTGATACCAAAATACATGGAGCATTGACCTCTGCTAATGGCTAAAGCTTTTCTAAGGCTACTTCAGTTTTGGAAATGGTGGCTTTTCATCAGCTCCACTAAGAACAAAGGCTGTTGGTTCACTCTAGTTGTTTTAAACATTTGGCCAAGAGAAGCAACTTAAGTTCTTCTTTCACTTGTGATTCTTCCTGCTTTTCCAATGTGTGGGAGAGCAGGATGCCAAAGAGAAAGACCTAGGAAAATCTGCAAGGTTTGACTGCTAAGATCAGGCTTCTGTTGTCTAGCTGCTGGCAATTATGAGACTGGTTTTCCTGAGTCAGGCACTCCCTTTCAGTCCTGTGAACCTGCTAAGTCAGGCTCGGGGGGAAAAAATGGGCCTGAAGTCAGTTAATGAGCCCTATTCATTTCCCTGGACCCCTTGCCATTGAGAATGATCAGTTTTCTGTTTTAGAGATGTTTCTGGTGACTGGAGCAGCTTCGAGCCCTGGCTAAACCTGGAGCCAGGACTGCCTCTCTGTTTTTCTGGAACTCTCTGACTCCCCCAGTCTGAAGTGGATGAACAGGGAGCTGTCGGGGCCAGCCCCAGCTTGGGAGCTTCAGGACACGTGGCTCTCTTCTCCTTCAGCTGCCATGTGCCCTGAGCTGTGTTTTGGGGAGCAAGATGGAAATAGGAGTTTCTGGAGTCCCTCCCAGTGGCTGGTGTAGCTCTGCTACTGGATGCCGGTTTGCAAAATGGGCATCAGGTCACATTGGGCAGGTGTTCCCAGAAGACACACTTCATGTGTCATGGTGTCCTATCTGAAGGGAGGGATTCGTCTCCAATGCAGCCTTCATACCTAGGAACTGGGAGAGGTGACCAGAGCTGGCTGTAGTTGTGTCTGTCCTCTCAGCAGTGAGGAGAGAGGCTGGTGACCCAATATAGATGGCACTAAAGGTTCCTGCCCTAGCTGTGCCCAGGGGGTTGTGTTTGTGTCCTGCCCTGCTCCCTGTCACTCTGCAGCCTCTGTGCTGAGCTGGTACTACAGGGATTTGCCTTGGGGGAAAAGCTCCAAAATTAAAAAAAAAAAGTTTACAAAGGTGATCCTTATTGTGGGAAGCATGCAAGATAGCATGTCAAGGACAATGTTGTCTTTGGCTAATCCACTTTTTGTGCACAGCCTGACCCTGGACTCTCTTGGCACAGGTCAGTCTGGTGCTGCTGAGGCTGACTTGAACTCAGCCGTACCTTATGCAGTGCCATCTTGTGTGCTCAGTCCTTCAATAATGGGGTACAGGGTCACTCTTGGATTAACGTCCTGCATCCACTTGTCAAATGTGATGGCAATAAGAGATTGGCTTGGTGCTGCCCAAAGTGCAAGGACTCTGTTTATTGCTCTGAAGCAATACCTTGCTCCAGCCAGGTGTGGTTGAGAAGTCCATGATGGGCTGGTGAGCATGTGGCCCTGCTACCCCATGGGAGGCATCACCTGTGATGACACATGGTCACCATCACCTATTAACATCACTAGGAGTCTCATACCAAGGTTGGTGGTGGTTGAGTAGTTGCTGCCAGGAGGATGGAACTAAAGGCTTCTCAGCACAGGAGCAACCTCCTCTTTCTTAGCCATCAAACCCATGTATTATGTCAATGCTTGTCTAGAAAGCATGAATATATTTTGCAGTGGAGTGGTGTGTCTTGTGGGTCTTGCAAGTCTCCCCTGTTTCTCTTTTGAAGTCTTAAAGCATGTGGCAGATTCATCTCCCAAATGCATTTGGGGGTGTTGTCAGGTTTGAGGACAGTACTGTGCTTCTTCCACTTTGCACCCCTCTTGAACCACTCACACCTCTTGCTTCTGAAGGAAGTGTTTGTGACGAGCTTAGAAGGAGGGTAACTTTGCTCCTCACAGAATGCTTCCATAAAACCAGTATTTGGGAAACACGGTTCATTTTGCCATGATTGGCATTTGTCGTGTTCAGTTCTGTTCTCTATGAACATTTGTCTGCCACACTTATCTAACAATTGATAAATTACAGCTGTAATTACCCTGTTTTTCAGCTATTGAGATTAATAGAATGAAGTTAAATTATAATCTTTTAATGGCCTAATAAATAATCCTGGGAAAAGTCACTGTTAAGGGTTTTCAAATGATGCAGCTTTACCAGCTGCCTGATTATATATTCACATCTGCTGGAAACCATCACAATAAAAGGTGTGTTGGTGGTACTTATACAATGGTGTTAGGAATGACTTTGGTATTTGTATATAGTTTTAAAAAGACCTTTTAACTACCTGATACAGAAAATCCATCAAGTGGCTTATCTAGGATGGCTCTTTTTATCCCATATATTAGGCAAACTGAGCCATTAACTGCTCTGCCATGGTCTGCTGAGCAAACTCTAATAAACAAATTGTATTGGGTTGACTGTGGCTGAAAATACTTCAAATATTTGGTTAACTTTTTCCCCCTAATTTCACTAAATTGAAAATAATCAGACGATGTTGGAATGGAACATACTTGTTGGAGTACCTCATTTTGTGCTTGAATTTATTTTTGAAGTTTATTAAGTCTCAAAGAAAACATTACAATATTTTCAGAGAAGTCACACCAGAGCCCTTAAAACTTCTCCTTTTTAAAATCTGAACCAACTCGCTGATATCTGCACTAATGAGTCACATGCCTTGGTTGAGCTAAAACTTTTTTTTGCATAAAAATGGAAAGCGCTGGGTTTGCTCTGATGGCCTTGCTGGGGGCTGTCTGTGCTGAGGATGCACAATTTACAGCCAGTTACTTCTTTTGAAGTCATCTCTCTGGCTTTCAACAGCTCTAGTGAAACTAAAGTTTGTATTGAGTTAGCTCTGGGTTTTGATGCACTGCCCATGGAAGTTGGAATGAAGTGACCTTTAAGTTCCTTTCCAACCCAAACCTTTCTCTGGTTTTATGATCACTGGTCCTGGAATGGTTGAAGGCTCCTTTCCAATGCTGGTTCATCACTGGTCCTGGACCAGTGTTGAGATCCCCATTTAATGTGTGTTCACATGCTTCTTCTCCAAATAAACTGGAGGGTTTGGGATGAGAGACCATGTGCCCGTGGAGCTCTGTGTGCCAAGGAGCAGAGCCCTGGAAGAGGTGCTGGGCTCCCGCATCCACCATTATTTCTGCTTGCTCAGGCATCCTCTCCTGGAGCCACAGTTCAGAGAAAACCCTTTCATCTTTATCTGGGTACTTTCCTTGGCTTAAGGCAAGGTCATGTCACCCACTTGTGTCAGGAAAAGTCTTGTGCTTTGTTTACCCAAATCAAACACTCAGGAAGGGAGCTGAAATGTAATCTGCCGTGAGGAGCCTCCCACGGACCTGGAAGCCTGCAGGGTTTGTGGGCAAGGCTCCCGGGAAAGGGGGGACATGCACTGCCTCTGCTGATTGCATCCTTATCTAGAGCATTTTAGGCACACCTTTCCATCTCCTCTTGAATGTCCTTTGGCCATGTGACCAGCATAGATTAGTTCTCAGCTGCAGAAAGGGACATCCTCAAGCACTGATCTTGAGGAAACCAAAAACTTTTTGTGTTGAACAGCATTGAACTGCCTTAGTTTAGGTCCCTCCAGATCCAAAGAAATACTGGCAGGGGAGGGAGAGCCTGATGCTGGTGTTGGAGAGGAACCTGGCAGTTTCCAAGATCTCACCTGCTGAAGTGGCAGGAGGAGGGGACTTGCATGGACACAGAATCTGCTTACTCATTGATGGAAATGCCGTGTTCAGATGTTTTTGCAGGAAGCACTTGAGAAGTGCTTAGAGTGAGGAGACCTCAACAAGTTCAGTTTGCTTGGTTTTTAAATCAAGTGTGAGCAAGTTTCAAGGCTGTAACTCTATCAGAAAGTCACAAGGGCAGTTGAATATCTAAAGAAATGGAGCTTGTGTGGTTTTGAAATAGGAATTGGAGCTCAAGAGTGGAAAACATGCCAGACGTCCACATCTGGTGATGCAGATCATGTTTGTATTGTGTTATTTTATCTGCTGTTTTGCAGGACGTTTAGTGCTCATAAGCAGGATTGTGTAACTCGAGTTGGGGGGAAAAAGCAGGTTTTGCCCCTTTTAAATCTTGCTCCCTGTAGATTCAGATTGTATCTTAAGGGTAGGAGAAGTGACAGGCATATCTTTTTACAATCTACTATCAGTGGTGCCTGTGAGCATATTCGTGACCCCTAGGCCAGCTGGTTGCAGTGCAGGATCAGCAGCTGGAGCTGTCCTGAGCCTGGCACCACCTGCATTTTGCACCCCACCGCTGCACGTTGAGTGGCATCTCCTGTGAAGACATCCTGAACCCCAGCACTGCCCCTCCTCAACAGTGAGGACCTTTCTCAGCAGGAGCTGTCAGAGGAAGCCCTGGCAGTGAGTCAGGTGTCTCTGCCTGCACATCAGGGCTGCAGGAGAAGGTGGGCATGGGAGTGGGAACCAGGGCATGCCCCAGAGATGGGCACTGCCAGCCCTGTGCCAGGAGCTGATGTTGGACACTCCCGAGGAGAGCAAAAGGATCTGAGGGAGGTGGACAGTTGGGCATTGCCCTGCTCCCAGGGACTGCTTACTCATTTTTCTCCCAGCTCCTCATAGTTATTGTTTGATACATACCCTGACGCCAGAGGGTTTGTGGGTTTTAATTAGTAACCCTGCGTGGTTTAATTATCCATGCAAATATCCAGTCGTCTTCTGAATCCTACTCAATTCTTACCCTTGGCACCCTGCAGCAAACATCTGCACAGGAAAATGTGCACAGTGTTGTAACTATCAGAAACTTTGTGTATTAAGTTGCTGCTCTACAGTTTCATTAAAAACATAAAATTTAATGAAATAGTTACTTTGTAGGCTATGCTGTTACTCCAGAGAAAACAATTCTGGAAAGATGAATATCTAGCTGAGACATTTTACAGCAAATATTTTCCTTCCCAGTTTGGCTCCCAAATTACATCTGTCATGTTCCTCCAAAAGCCCCAGCAGGCTAATGGGAAAAGTTTGCTATTCCTTTTCTGGGGCTCTTTCTCCAAAATCCAATGTTTCAGCAATAACCAGGAGACAGGGTTTCAGAGTGAAAAGACCTGAGTTACTGTACTGTTTGCAATCAGTAAAACTTTTACGTGTTTTGAAACCAGCTTGTTAGCTCTGTGGGACAACTTGCTATTTTTTACAGCACCTTGTACCATGGGACTGACCCCTTGTGTAGGATTAGAGAGCCTGTAATCTCTGATAACACCAAGTAATTAACAACACATCAGGAGCTGATCCTTGGAAGTGAAATCAAAGTTTGTGTAAGGACTCAGGAAATTAATTGGTGCTTGGCTGCCTATGACTTCGAGGAAGAGCAAGCTGGAAAGCGAAGGTGTTTGGGGTTTGCTTTTTTCACTTGTCCCAAACTCTAAACTGTGCAAGTTAGATAAGGATATTTACTGGATACAGAATAAATTTCTAAAGATTCATTTAATGTGTGAGCTACAGCAACTATAAGAAAATACTGGTTGCATTTATATCCATGTGAGCACCAACCACTTATCTCTGAAATTTTGCTGTAACTCTAGGAGTACCTGACCCATTTTTTTCTTATTGCAGGTAGAGCTTCATGTCCACCTGGATGGAGCCATTAGGCCAGAGACAATCCTGTACTTTGGCAAGTGAGTTGTGGGTGAAGAAATCTCTGGGAGCTGAACTTCAAAAGCATAATCCCTTCTGCTTGTCCAGGTCTGTGACGGAGGAGTTCCTGCAGGCCTGGCTGGTGCTGGTGCTGTGTCTGCCCAGACAGGTCTTCTGGCTGCACAGTGTGCTGACGCTGAGCACATCCCAAAAGGTGCTGCACAGGTAGCAGGAACATGAGCAAGGTGGTCATGGGTTTGTGAGCTACGCAAGGCAAGAGGAGCCACCATGAGAAAAGCTCAGAAGGTGTCTCATAAACATCTGCCTTTAAAGTGTACCCAAGATGTGGCAGAGTCATTTATTCTGATTTCTTTTTCCATGTTCCTAATTGCAAAAGCAGGTGAAGTGATGGCAGGCTGGGACTGCTGTCTTGGTGGTGGTGCCATTCCATAGTTTGGGAAGAAAAACCCTCTTGGGTTTTTGCCCTTCCCTGCCCTGCTGCCATATGCCTTTGTCTGCCTGGTGTCAGCAGTCAAGGGGTCACACTTGTGTGTGGGTGACCCAGGGAAGCACTTGGCAGTGACTTGGAGAGAGGCTGTTTCCTGGACAGAGCCCATGTGCATCTTCTTCCTTCAGCCTAGATTGTGTGGGAAGCACTGGGGTGAATGATTAACTGGTATGAGGACCTGGCTCCACCTTGTAGGCAAAATAAACAAGATTTCTTCTAGCTGTCACTGATACCCTCAGATCAAGGAGGCTGCGAGCTTAAGGATTTCAGGAAACAGCTCTTAGGCACAAGTCTGGTACTTTTGGGAGGAAATCAGTTCTGAGGAAGATGGGAAGTTGTTCTGGCATCCTGTGAGCCCAGGAGACTCCAAGGCAGTGCAGTCCTAGGGGGAAATATTCTTTCTACAGTAGCTTTTTCTGCAGGTTGTGGCCATACCTTTTACCATGTAGTCTGGGCAAGGAGAGGGATCAGAGCTGTCCATCCCATTTGTTGCAGGATGTTGGCACAGAGCTGAGTCAGGGTTCCTGCTGGTGGGCTGCAGGGCTGGAAAACAAGTCCAGATGGACAGAGGAGTGCTGACTCCCTGGGGCTCTGCTGGGTCTCTCTGCCAGGCAAGGGAAAATGCCAATGTAGTCCCCTAGGATGGCTGTAGGAGCCCAGGAGGCACTGGCTGTCTGGGGATCCTGTGCCAGGGCAGGAACCTGCATTGCCCGAGTGAGTGCTGAGTTCCATCTTATTTTTAAACAGCCTTGGCATCCCCTGGAGCTGCCAGCCCTCGGGTGGAGCAAGGCTGTGCTATTCATGAGCTCTAAAACTTGTGCTCATACACAAAAAAAGCAGTGGGGCAGTGCAGGAGGCTGGAGAGGACTGACTGCTTAAGAATCTCACCCTGGGCACAGAAAGCTGCTTGTGGTCTATATTTAAAGGTAAAGAGCTGGAAATAAATTTGCCAGGTGGTGGCATAATATAACCCCAAGCTGCTGGGATGCATGAACCCCCTTGGGCAGTGCACTGTTGAACTCAGCTGTGTTTAGAAACTTTGTCTCCCAATTCTGTCAGATCTGGGTCGGGGTTTGCAACCCTGTTGCCCAGCCCAAGGGTTTAGAGCCACAGGTGACCCCTCATGGGCCTGGGTGTCCCATGACTCAGAAAGGTCTCCTTTCCGAGGTGGGGTGGTGTGTGTGTGGGGCTGCCCATGGCTGGAGGTAGCTCTGGGCAGGACACCAAGTGGGCAGGAGCATGTTCCCCTGGAGCAGCTTTGCTTCAGGGAGGATCCCACCTACCAGGAGGGTTGGATGGGGCAGCAGCAGCTCCCAAAGCCACACTGGCATGATCCGCCAGACCTCCTCACCCAGAGTCCTGGCTCCAGGGTGGATCATCCCAAAGCACTGCGGCTGCTGCCTGTGCAGAGGCAATCCTTTGGGAAGCACACAGAACATGGCAGGGAAGTGGCTTTACTGTAGGAAGCTTTCCCTGGGCAGGTGTAGAAAGGTGCACTCTGGTTCCTAGAGCAGAGACTGATGTGTCAGTGCCATGGAAAGGGCAAGGCAGGGAGGAAAACCAATGCCTTGGCAACGATGAGTGTTCCCTCCTGAGTGCCAGCAACTTAATCTGTGCAGATTGCATGTGAGGGCTGAGCGTGGGGCTGGTTTCCTTCCTGGCTGAGCAGGGAAGGAGCAGTGTTTACAGAGCCCAGGAGGGGGGTCCTTTGGGCTGTGTCCCTGTGTGGCTCCTTGGAATGGTTGCTGGCATCGGGACAATCAATCTGTGGTGTTTTGTCTCTATTAGCAGAGATCCATCAATTAGCTGTAATTCATTGTGGCAGGAAAGAGGATTAAAAACAAATGTCTAGTTATTATTCCAAATTTATGTTGGCTTGTGCAGGGTACGAGAGTGTCGGGGTGGCAAAGCCTGCCCAGGAAGCCTGCAGCACCCTTGACTGGCAGCCCAGCTGTCCCCCCACCACACTGGGGGCACCTTCACCCACACACTACTCCAGCTGCTCTAGGGAAAAAATACCCTCTTCCCTTTTGGAAGCATTTAGGTGGGCTTTAGCATCTCTATCCCTTTGGTGAGAGCAGTTGTTGCCATTTGCTCCTGTGTGGGAGGTGTCCCAGTCAGGGAAGATGCCCTTACAATGCCGGGCTCAGGAACTGGCTCACTCACAGGTGCTGCCAGCACTAAACCCTTGAGCTATGACACTTCTGCCTGTGTGATCCCAGGCCTTGGAGTATCTCCTTGATTTTTTCAAGCCTTTGAGCCTGCATAAGTGAAAATTAACTCTCCTAAAGAATTTTGGCAATTCTAGAACTAGGAGGTGCCAAGAAATAGTCTAGAGCCCCTTTAGATGAACTCTTTCTTAAGCTTAAAATGTGCCCTGGCTGTGTTCCTGCAGGGTCAGTCTGGGCTTGTATTTCGGTTTGTTTGTGCTTTGCCTGTGTTTTGGATTGCCTTCCTCCCTGCTGAGGTTCAGGGCTGTATCCACGAGGAGATTTTGGAAGAACAGCGTGTGCCATATCTTTTCTGTGAAGAAGCAGTGGTCGATTGCTATGTGAAATGGGCTGATTAAAATGGTGATAACCTTCCCTGTCAAGTAACACGTGTCTTCATTTACAGGAAAAGAGGGATCCCTCTCCCTGGTGACACTGTTGAGGAGCTCCTGAAGTATGTCAGCTATGACACACCGCTGACACTTCCCCTCTTTCTAGAGAAATTTAATTACTACATGCCTGCTATTGCGTAAGTACTCTGCTTTTTGCTTCTTCCCCCTCAGCCCTTGGCAGCATCCCTTGGCAGCGCCCTGGAGGTTCCCTGTGTGCCCTGAGGGTGACGGGTCCAGGTGATGGTCCTGCTGCTGTCCCTGCAGGGGTGACCGTGAGGCAGTGAAGAGGATTGCCTACGAGTTTGTGGAAACCAAGGCAAAGGAAGGAATCGCCTACGTGGAGGTCCGGTACAGCCCTCACCTCCTGGCCAACTCTGGTGTGGATCCCATCCCCTGGGGACAAGCTGAGTGAGTGATCCTGCTGTGCTGGGGAGCTGGTGGGTAGCCAGGTGGGCATGGAGAAGGCATGGCCCACGCTGGGCAGTCACTGTATGTTCAAAGCCTGTTGTAACCAAACCTCTTTTCTCCTCCCGTGCAGTGGGCACTGGCATGCTTCCACCTCTCTTGCCCATCTGTAGCGTTTTTCATCTTAAATATCTTTGTGTGCTGCTGTGTTTTAATGTCCCTTGCTCTGGGCACTGGATTCTGCATGTACAGAGAAGCTGTTCCCAACCTTCTGGGTGAAGCCCTTCTCTGTGTGAGGCAAAGCATATGGACTGCCTGCAGAATGGGAATTTGAGCTGGCAGAGACAGTGGGTGGTGGTAGAGGGGGCTGGTGATCTGATCCCTTCCTTGCATGTCATCCCCTCTGTGATGTGTGCCTATCTCTACATCAGTGCTGGGCTCTGTGGCCCCTCCAAAATGTGCTGTGGTGGGCACTGAGCCCTGTTCTTGCCCCTGCCTGGCTGCAGGCAGTCATGTGCCCTAATGAGATGCCCTGGTGAAGAGGGGCTGCCTCTGCTTGAGCAGGGTTTGCACCTGGTTCCCTGAAGCATTTCTAAACCTTACTGTCATCTTCACTTGCCTTTGTGCCCAACATCTGGTCGATGTGAGCATGGTATGGCTGTAAAAGGTGCTCTTAAGTTCTGGCTGATCTTTTTGTGCACCTCTGCATGTGAAGGCAAGTGGAACCCTGGGCAGCCTGTCCAGCCTGCACCCCTGGCTGGTGTCTGCCCTCTTGCTGATGGCTTTTTTTCCCTGCAGGGGAGACCTCACTCCAGATGAAGTTGTTCAGCTCGTAAATCAGGGACTACAGGATGGAGAAAGGGATTTCCACATCAAAGCCAGGTCTATTCTATGCTGCATGCGCCATATGCCAAGTAATGTATTGCAGCTCCCCTGCTGCTCTGCTCCCCTTCCCTGACGCGTGGTGGGGGGATGATGTCCCCTGGGTTTGGGTCCCTGCAGAAATGTGGGGAAAGCCCTGCTTTGTGGGTCATATGCAGGACCAGACAGCGCTGAGGAGGAGTTCTTCCTTGGTGGGGCTCCTCTGTTCCCTTCTCTGTGGGGAAAAGGTCTGCTGGATGCGAGAGTGGGGATTTGTGGGTCCAGCCAGTGTTTGAAAGGTGTTGCTGAGAGACAAAATGGGCTCCTCTGTCCTCTCCTGGGGGAGCTGTGATCTCTGCTCCCTGCCAGAGCTCCCCTTGGGCCAGTTAAAGCCATTGGCACAGCGAGCAGTTGCATCTGCTATGACTGTCTGGTGGGTCTGAGAAGAATGGACACAGGAGGACCAAGAATGAGATCTCACACTTTACTGCTCGTGGTCCTGCTGCTACAGCAGCACACTCCTTCCTTAGCCTGCATCATAGGACAGCCAGAGAATCTGCTGGCTGCAGTCAGTCTCTGCTCGCTTAAGTTGAAAACACAAGTCAAATATACTTAAGACACATATATAAAATGTTTTTGGGTTTTTTTGTTTGTTTTGGGTTTTTTGTTTGGTTTTTTTGGTTTTTTTTTTTTAAATCAGCAGCTCTGAATGTGGTTGGTTACAGGTGCTGTGACCCAGAATAGGAAGAAAACCCAATTTCTAGCAGTTCAATGGGCTGCTGAGTTTTGCAAGCACCTTCCTCCAGAGAGGGGCTATGTGACAGTAGATGTTCTATGTGAAGACTTTTTCTGAGTGTCTTCATATCTCACATCAGTTTTATGAAGCTTAGTAGGGTAGATGGTGAAAAGATTTTTCCTGATGAGTATGTGGTTAATTTGTGTCTAGAAATGTGAGAAATAATATTCTTGGAAACTGGGAGATTTGAGAGTGGATTTCTTTTCCTGTACAGTCAGCCCCAAACAATATTTTGAAAACTTGACCCTGTAATTTCTGGTTTTTAGATTGAAAACATTTTTCTTTGTAGAAACTGGAAAGGGTTAAGGCACCATCACACTGATCTGCAGTTACAGTCCCTGCCAGCACACAAATGGTGAAGGCAGGAAGTGGCAGGAGCATCTGAGGGCAAGTGCAGCTGCACTGCAGGAGGGATTGCTTGTGCAAATAACAGAGTTGGCTTGCTCATACCTGTATCCCCAGGCACAAGCTCTGTTACCCAGAGCCAGTGATGTGCATGGTAAAGAGTCTTTAGTGCTACATACAGGATATGCTGCATAGTGAGAAGCTACCCTGTAATTAATGAAGTGTTGAGAGAAAAGCAGAGATGCCAGCCAGAACTAGTTTGTATTAAACTTGTTGATAAAATAATGGCTGTACTTAGTGAGTTGGGAATTGATGGAAAAACCGAAAAAAAGATGAAGTTGCATTTATCATCTTATGTGTTCATATGATTTGGGGATTGTATGTACACAGCAGGTGCCTGTTAATTATTAACACTACTGTTTATCTCTGTTTCTTGGCCTTTCTGCTAAGGTTAAGTGCTATGTGAGCTGGTAGATGCATGTCCATTCCCAGAGGTTACCTGTTCTGACCAGAGAGAGCTCTGAAGTAGTTGTGGCCACTTGTTACTCTCTTTCTCACCGATGCCAAGCAGATAAAAGTTCGATTCCTTCCCCATCATCTTGCCCTGGGGAACCTGAGGATGCCCCATAACAGGGCATGGGTGACTGTCCTACAGGGCCCCCAGAGACCCCTCCCAGCCCAAACTCCACAGTAACACAACACAAAGAACAGGCCAGTTCTTCCCTTTCCACCCACCCTTGCCCAGCCTGGGATGGGGTGAAACCTCAAGAGCGAGTTGAGATATTTCTCCAAGGCACCATGTTACAGCCTCAGGGTAGTGCAGTTCATCTTGCCTCGAGCCAACTGCAGCAGTCAACCACTGTTTGGAGGTGATTTTTTTAATTATTTTTTAATTTCTTAATTATTTTTTCCCCTTGCTCAAAGTGAGCAGAAGAACATGGTAAGAGCAGTTTTATAGCTGGTGAATGCATTTGATTTGCCTTTCCTTGGTGACAGACTGATCAGCTGACAGCTTTTCTTTGCCTGAAAATGACGAACTTTCCTAGGACTTTCTTTTTGAGCATCACATTTTAGGAAAGACCAAAGAAAATAGCTCTAGTCTTCTAGCTATAATGCCAGGATTTGTTCATAAAAATGCTGTGACCCTTATGAATGCTTCCTCCTGAATCCTGGTGCTGTCTCTTCCAGGCTGGTCTCCAGAGGTGGTGGAGCTCTGCAAGAAGTATCGAAACGATTGTGTGGTGGGCATTGACCTGGCTGGGGATGAGTGCCTGAAGGTGGAGAATTACTCTGACCATAAGAAGGCTTATGAGGTTTGTGGAATAAGCTTCTTAAAAGAAATTATAAGAAAAATACATATTGACGGGACGTGTGGGAAGGGACAAGCAGCATGTTTTTTCCACAGCAAACATCTGGGACAACTTAAAAATGCATTGCAGCTATTAAAAACATTCAGTTAAATAGCTAAAGTATTTGTTTTTATTTCCTAAATGATTAATGGCATGCATCACTGCTTAAACATGGCCTTAGAGCTGGGGCTTGGCACACTACCCTGTAGCACTGAGTGTGACAAAAGTGATACGGAGTCTGTATCATCCCCCACCCTGCTGCTGTCAGCTCCTGGGGCTTGGTGAAACCATGGCCAAGGGTGGAAGAGACTGGCCTTTCCAGTCTGGCAGAAATCACCCAAGGAGCAGAGAAGAAGCTGTACATTTGAAGGGTTTTTTTCTGGTCATCTCAAGTGCAAATGCTAAAATGGCTTCAGGAGCCTGATTGCAGACTCTTTCTAGACTTCAGCCTTTGCAAAGGCTCACATGGAAAGCCTTGTTCATCTTTGCTAGTGGAAGTTTGGGGCTGTTATTGCCCTCCATCAGTGGGGGTGGAGGTAAAAAGGACAGTGCTTTGCAATTAGTGCTCAGGTCTGAAACCACATGGGGCTTCCTCTGGTCTTCACCCCCACAGTGGGAGTTGATATGAGATCTGCCTGCACTGCTGTGCTGGATAAACAGAGTGATTATAAATCAAGACACGAGCACAGGGTTTTATTAACCAATGGGCAGCTGCCTCTTACCCTGCCCTGGTGTGCCAGCAGTACCCAGGTCTGGCCTCCCTCATCTGAAGGATGTGTCTCGTCTCTGTGCCAGGGGCTCCCTCAGGCTCTGAGATACTAAAGCAAACCCCACTCCCATCTGTATTAAGTAACTGGAAAAGAAACTCCTGAGTGCAAAGCCCTGAAGGACTGTCTGGGAAGGGTGGCTGCTGCAAGATGGGGCTTGCAGCCTGACCGCTGCTGCTGGCTGCGTGGCCCTTCTCCGGCAAGGCAGGAGCCAGGCTTCCCTTGAGGCTGCATGGCTTCCCAAAGCTCATATGGCCTGTTGGCCACCCTGGCAGAAGATTTTTTGGGATGGCCATGGAGCTGCACCCAAAGTAGCACCTGCAGTGTCCTCCCAGCTGGGCTGCCTCCACCCCCAGCCCCTGACAGGAAAGAGGTGCTCAGTGTCAGAGAATGTCTTCATCTCTGCCCTGGGGGGGATTCTAAATTCTCCCACGTGGCTGCAGCTGGCCAAAAAGGTAGAAACTCCAAAGGCTGGAACTGCCACAAGGTTCATGCAGAAGGGTAAGTGGGTGGAGGAAGGAGAGCTTGGAGCTTGCTGCTGTCTGGAGAGGAGGCAGTGGTGAGCTCACCCAAAAAAGCCCTCGAGGAGCATGGCTGGGCTCCAGCAGGAGGTGACCAGGATTTCTAAGTGTGTCTGTATGTGGCGTGACTGAACTCTTCTCTTGCAGAACTTGTGATCTGTGGGCTCTTGGCACAGAGCACTGTTGCTTGCTGTGCCATCCCAAGGGTTTGCTGACCTTGCTGTGGGTGATGGAACAGGAACATGTTCTCCCTTGTTTTGCAGGAAGCTGAGAGGTGTGGGATCCATCGTACTGTCCACGCTGGGGAGGCTGGGCCAGCTGCCATGGTCAAGGAGGTATGAGGAGTTCCTAGCTCAGGGCAGAGAGAGGGACAGGGCTGGGAAGTGCCCTGCATGTCCTGCACCAGGGAGGGAGAGGTGTCGCAGTCCTCTCTGCATCCATAGCAGAGCAAACACTGGGGACGTGGGCAGAGGTCTGGCCTGATGGTTGGAAAGGGACATCCCAGGAGCCTGGTCAGTGGTGTGGGCTGTCCCCACAGTGGGACAGGGCTCTCAGGGTAGGCAAGAGCTGAGCTCGTGCCTGGAGGCTGTGAGTGTTTTTCCTCTGCTCTCTAGGCAGTTTATGTCCTGAAGGCCGAGCGTGTTGGCCATGGATACCATGTCGTGGAGGACCCTGAGCTCTACAAGGAGCTGCTGAGAACAAAGATGCATTTTGAGGTAAGAATGTGTGGTGGGTGCACAACAGCTGCTGAGTGGAAAACCAGCCCTTGCTTGGGGTGTGCTACAGGCAGGGACATGACCTGACACCTGAGTGCTGACCATGTGTATGATGATGTTGTGTTGAACGCAGATGACCTAAACTCCACAACAGAAATGTCCCCACACCTGCCTGTTTGCTGGAACCTGTTGCAGGGAGCACCAGGGCACACAGGAGCTTGTGGGAGGCACGTAGCACAAAGAATGGATCCTGGTGTGGCTGAGGATAGCTCCTGGAGGGATTATTCACTAATTTATATACCTCAAGTCTACAGGCTCCTCCTTTTGCAAATCAGGCTGCTGTACCAGAGCAAGTCTGATTAGATGGTGGAAATGCCTGAGAGTTACTGTGCATGTGCAGGTTTCCATGGCTTTTCCCCAGAATGGTCGTATCCAGCTAATAGATGAAATATATAGGTATGTACTTAATGCCAGTGGTTGACACATGGCTGGTGACTGCCTGGCCATGGGAAACATCCCACCGGATCCTGCCACAGTCATGTGGTCTGTGGGCTCTTCGCATCTGGTGTCCTGGGACTAGCATGGGTCCATCAGAATAACACTGAGGGGCAGCTGTGAACAAAAACAAAGCTCTAAGCCTGTATCTGGTTTTACCAGAGTGCTGAGCTATCTGTGTCAACAGCTGGGGTTCAGATCCACTTGGTTGATTCTGGTTTTCATTCTTAACTCCCCCAAACAGGTCTGCCCTTGGTCCAGTTATCTCACTGGAGCATGTTCTCCGGACTTCACCAAACACCCTGCAATACAGTAAGAATTCTCAATTATGTGCAATCTTAAATAACCAGGATTTGGGTTGATTAGAGCTGCTTTACAAAGCTGAGGCACTTCTGATTATGTAGGATAACGTGGCACATCCTTGTCCTTTGCCATGGGGGGGCCTGGTGCAGCTGGAGGGGTGCAGGTATCCCTTGGGGAGGCTCTCCTGTCCCTCCTGCCCTGCTCTGAGCTGTGAGGCATGAGATGCTGCACCTCAGTGACCACTGGCAGGTCAGGACAGAGCCATGGGGAGAGAAGCCAAGCTCCATGTCTGTGTTCAGCAGTTCCAACTGCAGGGACAGCTTTGAGGTCTTTGCTTTTACTGCCCTGCACCCTGAGAACTGCACAGTGTCACATCCAATGTTTTACCTGCCAGTTCAACCCAGTTTCCTTACAGATTTAAGAAGGATCGTGCCAACTATTCCCTAAACACAGATGACCCCCTCATCTTTAACTCCACCGTTGACAAGGATTATGGCATAGTGAAGGAATACATGGGCTTCACTGAAGAGGAGTTCAAGAGAGTTGTAAGTCAGCCCTGCCTGGGTGCTCTGCTGGTGTCCTGGTGCAGCCCAGGACAAACCTGATGGTTTTTCTTTATAAGCTGAAGGGTTTTTAATGGAAATCAGAAAATCCTTCCCTGGCCTCATAAGCAAGAGGCTTATAAGGAGGATGCTGAACTGGCTGGAGGTGGTTCTGGAGCAGAGTGAGCTCTGAGGGGCTGCATCTCCTGGGCTACCTCAGTCTGTGTGGGGAACAGATCAGAGTAGAAATTGTCCACTGCTGACCTCACACCAGGTCTGAGCAGTAAGAAAGGAAGGTGCCTCTTGTTTTTTGGGTTTTTTTTTCTGAGTTTGGAACTGCAGGCCAGTTATTTCTAGGCCTGGCCCAGGAATGAGGAAGATTCAGCAGGTACAAAAGTCCTTGCAGTTTTTCCATATATAACACAAGGATGCAACAACTGAGCTGGAAACAAAGCAACCTCTGGTGCAGCTTTGGCACACACAGATATTTATGTCTTGATTACATCCTTGGTTTTCTAATTATTCACTCAAGACACAAAGACAGGGTAACTATTAGGAGTTTGACTTACCTGGTTACCAAGCAAAACTTTCCTGGTTTGAGTCAAGTCATGCTCAGCACTTTCACCTGCACGTCTTCCAAGGTCCTTGAATTTGGAAGAGTAGAATGTGCTTTACAAGAGAGCATCAGTCCTGCTCTCAACTCTCTGTGGAGGAACAAGTCTCTTTCTCCTACTGACCTCATGTTTTGGGTCTGGAAGGAGGAACAAGGACAGCTTGAGCTTTGGGATCCTGGATTCACAGCCGTCTTCTCCTGCTCTTGCAAAAGCCAGGTTGTTCCTGTGTGATAAGAGTCCCTGCACAAGATGGGTGACCAGGTTGAATTCCACAGCCAGGCTGTGTCCCATCAGATGGCCACCACTGCTGTGTGAGGAGAGGCTCTTGTCCAAAGGGGAACCAGGAAAGAAGGTCTGAAGTGCATCTCCCAAAAATTCCAAAGTATTTAAAGACCTTTGGTTTGTGCCTGTCTTACTGCTCCTGGGACTGCTGTTAAGTGATGGGCCAGAGCAGTTTCTCTGTAAAATGAGACCATGGAAATGAGAGCAGAAACTTCACTCTCCCTTGCCTGTTGCTGCTGAGAGCCAGATGTTGGGATGTGCACAACCACATGTTTGTGTCTGATACGTGTTAATGTTCCCCTTCTTCCTCCCCAGAACATCAATGCAGCCCAGTCCAGCTTCTTACCTGAGCAGGAAAAGCAGGAGCTGCTCAACAAGCTGTATGAAGCCTACGGGATGGCCCCCAACGCATCATGACCCATCCCTGTGAGCCAGCGTGGAGTGGGGCCCTTCTTCACCTGTGGGAGCACTGGGAGGAGGTGCCCAGAGTTGGTCTCTATTCCTGGCAACCCTGTGTTAATGCTTACAATGCTCATCAGAATCAGACAATCACATTCACCTACCTATACCTTCACAAACTCTCTCCCAAATGGATATCCAGCTTCCTGTCCTGCTGTTGTGCAAGCAGACTGGATCTGCCTGCTGGCCTGACTCCCTTCTCCATCTGCCAGTGTTTCTGTACTGCAGATGGAAACACAAGAACTTCCCCTGCTTTGTCCCCCACCTTCTTTCCTGGTTTTTCCTGTCCTGTCCCATCACACTGACCTGCCTGGCCCTTGTCTGCAGTGCTGAAATAACCACCTTTAACTCTGTGGCCTGGGTTAATCTTCAGCTTTCCAGGGAAGAGGTGTGTTAGTGTTGGCAGGGAACAAGCAGGTGTTTCAGACACAGAAGCTTTATTCCTGTCCCTGTGGGTAGAAGAGTTTGGTTACAGCTATATTTACCCAGGGTTAGTCTTGTACTAACAAGACTGGAACAAGAACAAGCTGGAAGCTGGTACCCCTGCCTGTGCACAGGTCTAAAGGGCATTTAAAACAAAATACAATTTTTTTTGGCAATCCTTTCTTGGACAAGGACTGTATCAGGCCTCAGTACACACCGTGGCCTCAGGCCCCAGCTGTGGTCACTGCTGGCCATGACCATGCTCGCACGTGCATAGGAAGTTGGAACATAATTTTACCATTTTGGGCCAAAATCTGCCTTCTGGGACTTTTCCCAGTTTTGAACTCATCCTTGGGAATTCCTGTGAACTGCAGTTTGATCTTCCTCTATCTTTGTTTGGAACTTGGAGAACCTATGATCAATTGGCTGGTTTAACAATTCTGCCCTCTTCCTGATCTGACATAATCATTAGGCACTCCTAAGGCTGAATAAGTAAATTGACTAGGGCCCACTGTTGACTTGGGTCCCATCTGATTGATTCTCTCATCCAACTACAACACTGGCTAGAAGTCAGTGGAGAATTGGTGGAGGATTTATACAGAGAAATTCACCAGAAATTCCTAAGTGATTTTGGTGCATTATAGTGTTTTTACTCAATGAGCAATAGAGCTGTGCATCCAGAAAAGAGACCATGGTTTTCTTATGTGAGTGTGTGGTGTGCTTTACCATCCCAGGTCTCTGCCAGGATGCTTACTCCAAAGATACTGTACCAAAAAGTTGCCTTTGACAAGGGGCCGTGGTCACCATTACCACGGACAGACCACGGACTGGTCCAGTCTCATCCAGCAGCCAGCACCCAGGATGAGACTCCCAGTGTGCTGGGAGTATTTCCATTCTTTCTGGGCTTCCATATTGGTCTTCTGAGTAAAATACTCATCTCTGAAGTACGTGGTGCATATATCCACATAGCTAGCTAGATAGGTAGACAGATGAATAAGAGAGAGTGATTTTCTTACTTTTATAAAGCAAAAGATAAAGCATCCCCTTTAGGAACATGATTGTGGTAAGAAACAGGCTTTTTTTTTTGTAATTTTTCTTCAAAAATTGTTTCTGAAGAAGAGTTTCTTGTTTGGATTCTGGACAGTTGATCGTTAATCCTGTTTAATAAAATAACAAATTTATACTTAAAGGTAAAGCTTCTCGCCTTTCTGTTCAAGGGTGACTGTTAGGAACCGTGGCCCATGGTCTTCATCATGTGACCTGGTACTCCTGCTAGACCACAGGAGGCCATCAGTAGGTGTGATGGGGCTTTGGCAGCCTGATCCCTGCCTTCTCTTGCCAGGTTGGAGCACTTTGACAACCAGAGGGAAGTCTGCTCTCGTGCCAGATAGCCAAGATGGATTTGTAGATGCAGGTTGTTCCAACCTCCCCTGTCCTTTTCCCTGAAGTAATCCAAGGGATGTGTAACCACTGCTAGAAGCAGCATCACCATCACTATGTACTCTCACTTTTCCTGTTGCATATCAAAACTAGTTTACAATTTTCTTACCCCTGTCTCCTGTGTTTTGCACAGCTGGTTCATGCTGAGAGCCAGAAGAGGGGCAGTCTGGGCTGCTCCATCAGGCCAGGAAGGGAAATGTTTGCTGAAAGACTCTTGGATCATTTCGTGCTCTGTTAAGAGTTTTGGGAGGTCTGGCATGCCATGTGTTCAACTGAAATGAAGGGCTTGGAGCATCCATGTGCTCAGCAGCTTTGCAGATCAGGATGTGGCTGGATTAAGGCACTACCCTTGGTCTTTCAGCACAATCAGCAACAGCAGCTGACCTGGCTGTCACTTGCAGGGGGAACCCGATGCCTGTCCCCTGAGGGGAGCTGGTCAACAGGTTGATAGTCCTTTGCCTAAATATAATTCTGGAACAGATATTTTCTGACCAGGGAGAGCTAAGATTAGCCTGCATTTGACTGCTGGAGGTCTTGTGTGGTGCACGGTTCCTTCACACCGCCTTTCAACCCTGTGTCTATGAGCCAGTAATACTGTTCTGTTCCATGGTGAGCAGAGCTGGAAATGGGGCTTTAAAGACACAACTATGCAGTCAGCCAAGCCCAGGAGCTGCCTGCTGGTTTGCCCCTGGGCATGAGAAATGGGAGCAGGCTCTTGGCTGCTCTCTTGGCTCTGCTCTGTAATAGCACCCAAGGAGGGCTGTGCCAAAGCAGCAGCCACTGCCTGGCTGCCAAATCCTCATTTCCTGTAGGGGCTGGAGCCACGGACACCTCTGTGCTGGCCCCACAGCCATTGCTTCTCAGAGGTCCACAGACAATTCTCCCTCCATTTGGAAGCTGCTTCTCTGCTTATTTATGGCTCTGTTTTCCCTGATTAATCTCAAACTCCTAACGTTCAGTTCTTCCCTAGGCTGTCAGGGTGATGCTTGTCCTGGTGTCACCAGCACAGAGTGTTTCCCAGGCCAGCTCTGCCTCGTCCCTGTCCGGCTGTTGGTCCAAGCCAGGCTGCTCTGTTGGGATCAGCTTGGGCTGGGTGAAATGCCAGCAATGTCCTCACAGTTCTGTGCTGCAGGGGGAAGACACCTCTGTCTCCTGGCACCAGTTCTGCTGGTGTCTGGGCCAGTGTGCCAAGTCCCGAGCCAGCCCTGAGCTTGACTTCTGGGATAGTAACAAGGGAAAAGCACTGCCTGGCAGAAAACCTGTGAAAGTGGGGCCGGGTTTCTAGAATGTTCTGTGCCCAACTATATCTTCCTCCACCTGGTTACTGCAAACCCTTGAGGCTGCACAGACCCAAACTGAGACGACTCTCTTGCAGCACAGTTCTGTGTCTCCCTATTAGGGAAAGGTGGTGAAAATACCCCCCCAGCACAGATCAAGGCAAACCAGAGGAAAAAGAAACATCCAGGCAGAAAAAAACACCTTCGGTACTTGAAGGCTTTGTTATTTATTCCAACAGCTTATATAGTTTTATCAAACCATCTTTAACACAAAACATGTCTCCTAAAAGAGAGAATGGTGTGAGATCCTACCAGAGATCATCTCAGCTAACAGTTTGCAAAGTTAAGCCTGAATTTCAACAGTCAAACCAGCAAAATGTTTCTCCCCTCCCCTTAACAGCATCTTAAGATGCCAAAACTCAAAGGAAAAGATGCCTGTGGCTGGTGCTGCTGGATCTCCAGGTGGGGCTTGACCCCACAGAGCTGTGCTTTGGTCCTTTCCTGATGCAAAGCATCAGCAGCACAGGTGAGTGGTGTTGATATGAGGGCAGCAGGACTGGCTGGGTCCCTTCCCCACTGCCCACCCTGACAAGGAGCCATGTGGACAATCCAGAGGCCAGGCTGGGTCTAAGATGTAGGTAAGGCTTAGAAAAACCAATAAACTAAATTTCTAATCTATGGAAACAGAATAAATAAGTCTAAATTTGCAAAGGAGGAAGGTACCTTGGACAGGAAAGTCTGATGTGTCTATTATTACTGAACTTGTTTTTCCCCTATGGGAAAATCACAGCTAAGGCATCTTGAGAATGGCTCATGTCACCACAACCACGGCAGTGTTGCTCGAAATCGTTAGGGATGGGGGCAGAAGTCTCTGGGAGGTGCCAGTCCTTGCACAGCATCTTGTGGCTCTACACAAACACAGTTGCAGCAGAGGCATTTGACAGACAACTTGCTGTTCCAGGTTGGCTTTTGTCTGCAGATTCAATAGCAAATTCTTGTTTGATGTGCAGAGCAAGGTTTTCCTCCTGCCCATCCCACCCCTTGTTTGCTCTCATGGGGAGGGGCTGCTTTCTTGCCCCTTTGGTCTTGCTCCAGGGTCATTGTCAGAAGAAGAGGCATCTCTTTGGCTTTCTGTGAAAAGGAGGATTAGGAAGAAAGCAGTTACACCCTGCTGAGGACACAGGCCATCAGTAATTGCTATAGTTGATTTCATTCTGATTGCCACCTGAAGACCTGTCACTCCCCTGCTCTGGCCCAGCCTTGGGAGTGTTCAAGGCCAGGCTGGATGGGGCATGGAGCAACCTAGTCTAGTGGAAGGTGTCCATGGCCATGGCCCAGATGGTCTTTAAGGTCCCTTCTAAACCAGACCATTGATTCTACAATTCTGTGATTACGATTACAGGGTTTCCCCTTCATATTCCTGGAGTACAAACACTTCTCAACTCATCTGGCAATGCTGAGAGGGAGCCTCAGGACAGGGATGTGCTCATCTTGCCTAACTTGCAAGAGCTCCAGGACTATCTGTCCAACAGCCTGGCAACTGCCTGAGCTGCTCTCTGTTAGAACAGCTCTAATTTGTGCTTATTACAGATGGGTGGAGGGACCCATGCTAGTATGGTCACACTGAAAGAAGTACAGCTGGGCAAGGTGTTTTAAATTGTTTTTATAGTTACAGGTTGAAGGATTAAAAGAATGAGAGCAGAAACTGAGTTTGTCCACTGCAGTGATGCTCTGTGTTGCGTTGAAATCAGAGTGGCGGGTTTGGACAGAGGATTCAGGCTTCTCATAACCAGTTGGCCAGTATATACTGGGCAGGGTGATGCTGCTGCCACGTTTGGGCTGCAGGGAGGATTTGGAGATGGCTGCTGGTCTTTAAAATGATTTCTGTTGTTACTTAAAATACTGTGGAACTATTCAAAGGCTATTTAAAAAACAAAACAAAACAAAACGAAAACAAAACCAAACCAAAACAAAAACAAAACCCCAAAACAAACAAAAAACCACAAAAAGCCATAACAAAAGCAAACAAAAAAAAACCCCAACACAACAAAAAGTTAAAAACAGACCATAAACTGCCCCATGCAAGATTTTTATAAAGCCTAAGGCATATCTGATGTGTAAGTTGTCCTAGGAAGGGTCTTGATCAGTCCATGGCTTATTTAAGCACCAGTGGCTCTATAAACCAGCTGAGCAAAGAGCCTGGGCTGGAACATGCAGTGCTCATGTGCCAGGACCTAGGGACCATTCTCCTCACTGCAAGCACCCTTCGACCTGTGGAGTCTCCCACCACCTGAGCATTCATGATCATGAAG
This sequence comes from Formicarius rufipectus, assembly GCA_013399695.1. Classification (NCBI taxonomy): domain Eukaryota; kingdom Metazoa; phylum Chordata; class Aves; order Passeriformes; family Formicariidae; genus Formicarius; species Formicarius rufipectus. Next base: position 910,520 of record VXAU01003742.1, on the reverse strand, counting down.
GCACTGACTGAAAGCAGCAAGGAATGGGATGTTCCTGCTGAGCATCCATATGATGCTCCCAGAGACAGCACAAGTCATTTTGTGCCTGGCCTTTTCAGCCTGTGCCAAGGAGCTGGGCTTACTGGTGTCTGTGGCATCTGTGGCAGCTCACCTGCTCCCTCAACAGCGAGGTCACCGAGGTCCTCAGTCAGCTTGCGCATGCTGATGGTGGTGGCATCTCGCTGTATGTCGTGGACAGCGTTCCTCCGGCCAGCCCGATCGCAGGAAATGAAGTCGGTGTAGGTGCTGGACTCTACCTCCATTGCATCTCTATTCACCTGCAAAACGCTGTGGGCAAATACAGCTGTGAGGTCGAGGGTGCTCAGCAAGGCTCGAGTCATGGCCCCCTCCAGGTTAGGCTGCCCTGTGGGGTTCAATCACAGCATTGAAGAAACAGTCCCTCTAACTCTGCTCCAGTGGCTACTGAAATCTCAGGTATCAGCACCCTCATGTGGGGTGGTGTTTGGGGTGACCCACTGTGCCAAGGATGCACCCCAGCTGCCTTTCTGGCCCTTGTTCTGCCTTCCCACTGCAAACCAAGGCATTTGTTTCTCCTCTTGAATTTCCAACCTCCTTTAAGCACACAAGGTCGCTTGCGGCAGCTTTTCCCTTCAGAAAAAGCATTACAGAGAGAGTCCTCCTTCCTCCTCAAAATGCTCCGGGAGCTTTGAGCAGGAGCCAAATTTGGCTCACTGCAGGGGGGACGGGGTGCTGATCCAACCTGAATTTGTAATGGAGGATGATGGATACCCATCGGAGAATTGGGGGAACAGGAAAGTATTTTATAGGTATGGCGCTCTGGAGCAGTACTGGCCCCCGCTGGTTGTCAAGTGTCACTGAAGAAGTGTTGGGCTGGACTGCTGCGAGATAAGCATTTTAACTCGTGAAAATCAGCCCTTCTGTGAGACAGTTGGATCCCTTCACTCCAGACTTGTGCCTGTGCCAAGAGCACAGCACAAAGAAAGGCTCGGAGCGGCCACTTGTCACACGTGAGCTCTGCTGCAAGCCAGCTCTGAGCTCAGCCTGATGAATCCTTAAGTTGCTGGGTTTTCACTTTAGCCCATGGTTTCACTTGCCAGTGTTTGCACAGCACACAGAGTGCAAGGACCACGGCAGCTCGGGTTGTCCTGGTTCCTGGGCACAGAGACCTGGAGCTCTCAGTTCCTGCTCCTGTATACTCTGCGTGGCACTTGGTTTGTTTTTCTGTGTGGAAGTTAAGAGATTAATTGTTGTGCTATCTGTGATCCTGCTCACTGTAAAATCCGCCTCCAGCTCTGTTCATGCTGTCAGTGCTTGGAGCAGGTTCTGATTAGAAATGCTCGTGCGCAGTGAAATCAACTTCATGCACATTTAATGCACATTCACTCGCTTTTGTGCCTTGGGGTTAATGACCCTGAGAAGTTTCCTCAGCTTCCTGTACAAATCCTGCTTAATATTGGTTTTCCAACCAGGGAAATCTGCTGGCAGACCACCAGACTGGACAGGAATTGCAGTCCTCTCTCTAATCCCCAGTATTACAGAAGTAGGAAGGAGATGCAGGAGAAGATGCAGTAGGTGGGACAAAAGAGGTTAATCTCTCCCCATTCCTGAGATGAGCAGGGTGCAGTAACCACAAACCTGCAAAAACACAGTACATCTTCGTAGCCCCAGGGATTCCTCTCTTGGTGCTGATGCCAGATCAGGGAGTGCTGGCACCAGCCCAGTGGTGAGATGTGGGGCTCAGCCTACCCAGACCTCCCAGGAGATCCTGTTTCCCCAAATCCAGCAAATTCTTGCAAACACCCAACTCCTCCAAGGGCTTGGCATCGATCTAGACCGTATTAAATGAGCACTGGAAAAAGCTGCATTCTTTGTCCCAGGAAGAGATCCAAACTGTTTTTCCTCATCTTCGCTCCTTCTGTCCCTGGGACAAGGCACACACTCTGGATGAGCTGAACGAGGAAAGAGCCTTTTCCCCAGGACAGGCTGAGCATCCATCATTCCCAGACAAGTCCTTACAGCCAGTCATCAGAGCCCAGAGCCTGCTGACCTTCTGAAGCTGCCAGAGATGTCACAAGGGCTTGGGAGGCTTCCCTAGGAGGGATCCAGACAAGCCTTGGTCCATCCCAAATCAGCGAGGCCAGTCCAGAGCCGGTACGCTCAGGAGTCCTCCTGCCCTTGTACTGGGGGCTGGACCACCTGGTTTCTAGGATGGACTCCCTGAAGCAGGGACAGGATCAGCCCCTGGGATCCCGCATTTTCCCAGTGTCCCTTGTTGTTGCCAACAGTAGTGGCAGTGCTGTGCCAAGTGACTTAAGTGCTCCATCACACGGGAAAAGGATGGGATCCTGACTAAAGACAGAAGGCACCAAGAGTGCAGATCTGGGCGGCCAGGAGATGGCGTGTGTGATTTATTTATTGCCGTGGCTGGGAAGGTTCCTGCCTTGGGTTCTCCATGCAAAGAGCTGGAGACGGCGGATTTATGAACAAAGCTTTCCAAATTGTGCAATTCCTTTGTATTTTCAAGGTGGGAGGCTCTCAAAAGCCTTGCAGGCAGACTCCTCCACAGTGGCAGAGAGTCTCCAGCCTATTCCTCCAGGAAGTTATTGGATTGAGAGGGTGATGGGAGTGGTCGACTCAATTTTTGATAGAAAAACCTGATTTTTCAAAGAGCATTTCCAGGCATGTGCAAAACAGTTACATGGGTTTTTACTCAATAAGAGCTTTTAACATCTGCCAGGGACAACAAAGGAACCACCTTCTCTCCTGCCCACATAGTTCAACCCAAACCTGTGTTACTGGCTGGTCACTTAAGGGTGGCAGGGGGTGCAAAGGTGGTGGTACATCATCTGCCAGCTCCCCACCTTTGGGTTTTCATACTCCTGTGGGCTCATGGGATGACAGGCCTGCTCTTGCCAGGCACTGGGGGAAAAACCCCACAGCACAAACATACAATGAACTAAGGTTTCCAGGGCACTTCAGAGAGGGGATTCAGCCTGTCCACAAGGGCACTTTCCTGCCCTCCCTTTCCTCCCTGCTGCTGATGGTAACAGAAATAGTCCCTGTGACCTGCCAGCCCACAGGGATGGGGCAGGGAAGCTGGGACCTGCTGCCCACTGCATATTCCTCTAAAGTTTTTCTGTGCAGCTTGAAGGGAGGCTGTGCCCCCTCTGCCATGGGGATGTGGTGCTGCCTGTCCTCACAAGCTGTCACTGACACCAGGCACATCCTGAGAGCCACCTCTGCTCTCGTCCCCCCAAAACATCCTGGCTCTGCCAAACCGGCCATTTGGACTAGACTTATTTTTTCATAGTGTTTTGTGAGGACTAGAAAATTTAGAGTGCTAACAGTCCTCACTTTGCTGGCATGGACTCAGTTTCCAGGGCAGTTTTGCTGTCGGACTGCAACTGGGCTCGCCAGCATTTTCCAGGGAAGTCACCCAGCAGCTGACAGAGCAGCTGCCTCCATTCTGGGGGCTGCAACTAAACCAGCTCTACTCCTGCTGGGGCTGAGTTGTATCCATTTAGAATGTGGATGTTAAGAAATTAAAGGGTTAAATGTTTCTCCTGCCTTTCAGTAAAATAAACTGGGCCATTTCTTTTGGGTCAGCACCATGCCCTACTCAGTCCCACTAACAAGCCTGCATTTAATTCCTGTCTCCGTCTTGCCTGCTTCACAGCACAGATCCCAGGGACTACGGCAAACAGTTACTGCAAATAATGTAAGAGTGGCAGAGAAATGACCTAAAAACACCCGGCAGGTTACCCTCAGCACAGGGTTCTGCACCTGCAGAGCCAGCACAAGCCCTGTGACCTGAGTCAGTGGCCAGGGCTGATCCCCAGGACTGGATGAATGCTACAGTCACACTCAGCACTGACTCCAGTTTCAAGGAAACCTTTCACACAATATTGCATCTGTCCCTTGTCTAGGTTAAACTTTTTATGGCTAGAAAGGGCTATTTTTGGACACTAGTGCTGAGTATCTGCAGGCTGGGCTGAACTCAGCCGCTTCCCCCCACACCTCTTTTGTGCCTCCTTTCTGCTCTGCCCCTTAAACTCCCACCTTTCTCAGCGTTCTCCTGACCACCAAAGACCCTGTTCTCTCCATTGCATCCATGAGGCTTTGGGCCATAAGGCAGCTTAGTTCTCTGCTTGGACATCCTTGTCCCTTCAGGCAGCCAGCACAGCCATGCCCTCCGTGCTGTCCCCGGGACACTCCAGGCAGGGAGCTCTGCACCTTGGCCACCCCCGTGCCCACCACAGGCAGTCCCTGGGGGCAGGAGCCCCAGCAGACTCTCATCTCTGTCTGCTGCAGTTGGGACTCACAGGTTTCAGATGGAGATGGCTCCCTCATCCCAAAGCCCAGCCCAGGACACCCTCTCCCATCTGCTTGGTGTCACACCAGCGGATCTAACACCCTCTTGGCCCCCAAATTTCTGCAGTTGGAAAGCCATGAAGCCAAGTAAAACCTTTCTGTGTTTCTGGGGTGAAAGTTCAAATTTCTGCTGGGCAATAGGGATGTGAGCCTTTCTGCTCACACATCACACCCCACTTTTCTGCCCTTTGTTGCCAACCTGCAGGGACCAAGGCATGAGGTGGTTGTGGTCCCCTCAGAGCTCCCCACATTATGCAGTGCCCCTTGCCCTTTCATTCCAGGGTACAAGGACTATTATTAGACCTCTCCTGCTGGGACCGGATCCATAACAACAGCAAAACAGACTCAACAGCCCTGCTGGGCTTTTAAAATATTTACAGAGTAAGATGGTTTACTGAAGAGGGGGGCCTGGTAGAGCACAGAGATGGGAGTACCAGGATTTCTGTGCTCCCTGTGGGTTTGCTGTGAGGTTTCCTGCTGGGAGAGTCAGATCCAGTGAGGAGGAAAAAATATCCTGTAGGGCTGAAGCCAGCACTTGAGGTCAGGGGGTTTCCACCAACTGTCTGACAACCTCCAGCTGGAATTTCAGCAAATTTTCCACTGAGATGTCGTCTGGGAATATGCGTGAGGGGTTGTACATCAAAGAAGAGGGGCTCTGTAATGGTGTTATTGGGGTATTTTTAGACCTGTGATCGTGCCTTAAAGGCCTTGTTATGTGCCATGACTGTCATGCACTAGAGCTTAGACCCATGGCCAGAAGCTGAGCTGAAAATGCAGCTTAGGAAGAGGATGCTCCTGTTGGGAGCCCAGTCTGGCAGGGACTGCACAAGCAACAGGTGTTGGTAAGGCTGGTGACAGAGTCTGCACCAGACACAGAGCTCTTCTGCTTTCCTGCTGGGTCTGTGTTCTACAAAACATGGTGGTGGTGGGCTTTATTGGCCTGAATTGACGTGCTCCAAACTGCTGAGCCCCGAGTTTCCTGGCTGGGTAAGAAACAGGCAGGAGTAAAGCAGCAGCCTCAGCTGCTACAATGCGAATGTGTGTCCATCTCATGTGCTAAGCAGGTTCTTTCCAAGCAAGAACAGCATGGAAAAGCCTCCCCACACTTCAGTGATGAAGAGATGTCAAGTTGGCCATGGTACATTTGTATTTTTGGAAGGCTTTTGCTGTGGGATTTCTTGTAATAACACTGCACCCTCTGGCATTTACACTAAACACAGTAAATTCAGCCAGAACAGACATCACAGCTGCTCCAGACACTGCAGTGGTTTTGCAGGAACAGAGCTCCTATCCTTCTCTAGGGCTTGGTGAAAAACTGTAATTCTTACAGGAGGAGAGCATATACAACTGAGGGTCAGTCTTCACAAATAGATCCCTTCTTTTGCTTTGGCCTGGCTTTACAGGATAAAGATCACTTAATGCCTGTAGAACTGATAACTAATTGCTTAGCCCCAGGTTTAAGATTAGGCTTAGACTGACTCCTCTATGACTTCACAAACCTTGCATTTAGCTCTACCAAGCTCTCCAAACTCCTTCCTCTCCGAAAGACACATCCCCAGGGCCTCCAGTGCAGTATCCCTGCTGTCCCAAGGCATCTCCTGCTGACCCACACCCTCACAGCCACTGCCTGGCTTCCCACTGACGTAAGAAATGCTCCAGCTGGATTTCAAAATCATGGCCAACCCTTGGCACAGGGGTAGGGTGAGTCTTTGTGTGTGCTGCTGTGGTCCCCAGGGGAGAGGGGAAGGCTGGGGGAGGCGGGAGGGCATTGCTCAGCTGTCTGCTCAGTGCCAGGATGTGTGGCTGACAGCAGGATGGGGCTGCCTGTCCATCCATCCGTCTGTCTGTCTGCCAGGAGGGCAGCCCAGTGCCCAGCTCTGGCCACACAGTGCTGCCAGGCACTGGCCTGCTGGAGCAGGCAGCACCCCTCTGCCAGTCCCCATGGACATGGGTGCTGAGCATCTGCTCCCAAAATCCTCCACTGTGGGAAGAATCACGGTTTGTCTTGGCAGCTGGGGTTTGATGGAGCCCTCTGCTCCTCCCTTCCCTTAAGCACCAGGCCTTGATGCAGCTTAAGCCTCTTCTTCAGCTTCTCACTAAGTTGATTAATAGAAATAATTGGTCTCTTCGTGCATCTGGAGACAGTTGCCGTGACAGCAGTTGTATTTTTGTTTTGTTCCCAGGTCGAGCTTGTTTTTCACATCTCTCAGCTCCAAAGTGCTAATAAATCAGGACACTGGTTCCTCCCACCTATGAAAGACACACATCCCTCTGAGGGATGGGTGGCAGAGGGCATAAGGCACATTCAGCTCCAACAGGCCTGAGGACATGGCAGGCTGGCACCTTTCTCTCTGCCTGTTTTTCACCGCCTCAAGCCAGGCTTGCACCCTAACCCAGGTGGACACAGATCCAGAAGATAGCCAGACCCCTTGTGTTCACCCATAACAACCATAAACATGCATTGCCTCGTGACCCAGGACCTAAAAGACCTTCTGCCCCCTGCAGGGACCCTTCCAAAGCTGTAAGGAGTCTGAGGCTATGAGTCTCTTCTCCATTACTTTTATTTTCTCTCAACTTCTTACGTAGCTGCCTTTGTATGTCAACACATCTTTACATGAACTAAACCAGTGACTGTGTGGAAGACCTGCTAATGTTTGCAAAGCAAACAAACCACCCACGAGTGACTTTAAATCCTTCACCAGCAGAAGCCCCACAGTTGCTGTTCCATATATTGTCCCTGCTTGTGATGTTCAGACTCCTTATCACACTCAGGCCATAGGGTGAATTCCTTTGCAGTGGGGATTCCCTTCAGACCTGGGTTTCCTGCCCTCCTCCAGATTGTTCAGGAAGAAAAGTAGATTTCACCTCAAGGGCTGGAAACTCTCCAGTGGCCTCACATCTCTTCTGATCACACCAAGGCACTGACCTCTTAGCGAACATCACCTTCTAAAACCCCACCTGAATTCCTGGCACAAGGATGCTTGACCCCAGCACAATCTCCCCAACACCTTGAAGGCTTCCCTGAGCAATGAGAAATCAAATATGTGCAGAGGAGATGCAGCTGGGGTTATTTTCTAGCACAGCTGCCCTTGTCACATTTAAGAGGAAGGTGACGCTCCAACAAGCCTTGATAGTGTAACTCTGTTAATGGGTTGAAGACCTCTCTATAAGGACAAAGGTAAGGTAGGATAAGTCCCTCTTTTTAGACATAGCAGGAAAAAGAACTTCTTAGTCCAGCTCTTCTTTGTGATCTGGGGCATTGAGTTCTACTGCTGTGTGAAAGCATCACTTGCATGGCTAGGAAAGGGAGCTCAGGCTGGAAGAGGTGCTGTGCAGGCTGTAACTGTACAGGTTTGGCTGCTGCTGCTTGGGGGGCTTTGCTTAGCACAGGGTGTGTGGAACTGAGAGCCACCTGCCTTGGCTCTGCCTCACTGAGGCTTGCACAGTCCCATAGGAACTTGAATCCAGCATCCAAAGAGTCCTGACTCGATGCAGCGTAAAGGACTGAGTGAAAACCTGTGAAGCCTCCTGAGGTGAGAGAGCCCTGGCGGCTCCCAGTGGTGCCTAAAAATAGCTGGGGCACCTCTTAAGAATGTCATTGTAGAATGAGGCCGATTAGCAAAACCAGGCTCAGCTCTGTTCCCTGGAGCTGGCTGCCCTGTCTGTCTGCTCTACTGCAGAGAAGAAAGCCACCAGTGGACCCCACACCTTGGGGCAGGGGCAGTGCTTGGCTGGGAAGGTGAGGGAGATCTGTCTTTGGGGGCTGTGAGAAGGGTTGAGTGGCTGGGATGGTGGTGCTGGTGCTTAACATGCATTAGGAAAGTGTTAGAGTTCAGGACAGGCTGGAAGTGAGGTGGGGGGGTGCTGAGCTAATCCCTTTCAGGTTGACTCCATGGCTCTTATTACTCACTGGAATCAGGAACCTATTTGGCTGTGCTACCTTGTTGGGACTCCTACCTGAGCAGGGAAAGCTCTGCAGGCCTGCACCCCCACTCCTTCACTAAAGATTTCTTGTGATGGATGGAGAATTTCTATAGAGCTGTGTCGTGTGATAGCAGCTTCCGATCCTTCCTGCAGGCAGGGTAAATCTCCCTGTGTAAGTCCCCAGGGATATGGCATCTAGACACAAGCTGAAGTGGTGCTTGAGCTGTGCCTGTAATGTTACACTGGGGATGCTCAGCAATCACTGCCAGGTACAGTGCAGGAAAGGGCAATCTCCTAAGGAAATGAACTGTCAACCGTTTTATGGTCCACTGAAATGCAGCCTGGGAGTAGGACATAGGGTGTCCCCAGAGTATGTGGGAAATGTGCTGGATGCAAGAGATGAACTGCTCTGAGAGATCTGCAAGAGGAGGAATGTCTGTGTGCACCAGAGTCCTGAGATCCTCTACTGCCTATCTCAAACAATATGGCCCTGGCAGCTCTGTGCAAAGGAAAGCTCAGTGCAGGAACAAGAGAAAGCAGTGACATGATCAGGGACAAAGGAGACACAGGAGTGCAGGAGCCATAGGAGTGAAATCATGGAAAGGATCTGCCATTTACACAGGAGCCACAAAAGGTTGAGCTTTGGGGATTCCCTGGATCTTGCTGGACTGAATCTACATGGAGTCAGTGCTGGAACATGGCTTGGTACAAGGACATGGCTGTGAAGTGTGAATAATATAGCAGGAAAGTCAGTATGGCTGAATTGTTGAGGTTTTTTTTCCCCTCTTAGCTGCTTTCTAGCATTGAGTAACTCAGAATACAGAGGGAGGTCAAGTGACTTGATGATACAGGAAGGAAACAACACATTTCTGTTTGTAATATCTCCATGTGAATAAAAACTTTATCAGTCCATAGTGTGAATCCCTACCTGATTTAGTTGACCTTCCTTCTGGACATGACTTCAAACAAGCTTCATGTGCAGCAGAACAACAGCTTCTGGGGAAGAAAAGGGTGAAAAAAAAAAGTAAGAAAATATCATCTATGCTTGCTTTGGGAAGCATAATGCTCAGCTGCTTCTCCCCTGTCTGTGCCCAGGATAGCAGAGGGGTGGTGGGGGTTGGAAGGGCTCTGCCCAGCAGACTCAGATGGAGCCTGGCTTAGCAGGCACAGACATGTCACCCAAAGGGCTGTGAGATGGTGTGTTCATATGGCACCTTCTCAGGAGGGTTTGTGCTAACAGAGGTTTGGCCTGTTGCTTTTAAGGACAAGGAAAGTTCAGCTGGGGCTGAACAGACAAGGGCTCTTTGGTTTTGCATCTCCTTCTACTGCCCTCCCATGAGTGCTGGGGAGAACTGAGGCAACTTGTGTCTCCTGATCGGCACTGTGGTGACCCAGCAGCTGCCCCCAGAGTATAAATGGATATTGGTTTGCAGCTCTGATGCGCTTTAAAGAAATGAAACTTCCATACTGGCCTCTCCAAGGTGAAAGGGGAAGTTTGATCTGGTACTTCTGGTTGCCTTACTGTGTTTGTGTCCAGCTCCTTGTGTTTCTGCTGTTTATGCACAGCTGAGCCTCCTCCTGCTGTCCCCAAGCACTGCTCAAAGACATTTCCTCTGTGGCCTCAACATCTGTGGGTGCCTTGCAATCCCCTGACCTGCAGAGCCCAGCCAACAAGACACTTGCTTATTTTAGCAGCTGTTTCAGCTTTCTGGGGTTTTTGGAACATTATGGACTGTTTTTTTTCCCTTTGTCCCAGGGACAAATATTAACAGAACAGGAATCAAGAGATGAACCATTTAACCATATAAGCAGTAGCTCATCCAGTAATTCATCTGTCTGGGCCATCTGGGTCGAGTACCACTGTGACTGGAACTATTTCTCATCCTTTTCCAAACTGGGACAGATCCACAGCCTTTCTTTGTTTTTCTGACCCACTTTCAAAGGTTTATAGTTGGAACTGACTACTTGCTGGCTCTGGCCCTGCTTCAAGGACAGGGCACTTGCTGCTTCTGTGTGTCAGTTTGCCCATCTGTTAAATGGAGTTATTATTACTACCTCCCCCTGTCAGATGCTTCAAATATCTTAAAGCACTTTCAGATCTGCAGATGACAGGCTTACAGAAGTGGAAAATGCTAATTATGATCATGACAGAAGCTAAACAAAGACACAGGAATTTAACAATACACTTTTGTTAGTGTTTACCCTGTTTGTAGCAAAGTGCTTACTGGAAACACTGGACCGGAAAAGAAACAGTATTCCCACAACTCTGGGAATATACATTGGCCTTTTGGGGCACCAAGCAGGCAAACAAAAGCAGGAAAAGGAAGAAAGCCAGCTTTGGAAATCCACAAGTCTTTATTTTCCTCCTTTGTCTTCCTCTCTGGCTCATGTGCTGTACAGCCCAAACAGTTAAACCTCCAGCACTTCAGGAGTGTTGCAAAATATCACAACATACATGGCCCTCTGCCAAGAGAGGCTTAAAGCAAATAGGAGCAATGATGCTCTGAAGTAGAAGTTAGCACTGAGCAGCCTTGTTCCTGATGGGACACAGGGCGAACCCCACATTTTCATTCAAAAAAACCCCTGATTTTGGAGATAAAAACACATTAGCAAATGGTACTGGCTTTCCAACCCTGCAGTTCTGGCACTGGCTGGATGTTTCTCCCCACAGCCCTTATCTGGGCATTGGGAGTCAGCAAGTTTGATGCTGAGCCCCTTGCTCCATCCAGAAAGGCTCATCCTCTTCTGGCTCATCTGCTCTTGCTGCTCCCAGGGCAACGGGCAGAGCTCCAAAGGCCCTTCAGTGCAAATGGCAAGCAATATCCCACACAGAGTTTGGAGATTTTAATGGTGGTGAGGTTGGATTAGTCTGTGCAGCGTGACTAAGGATGGACTTCAGTGGCTTGTTAACACTTTGCATTTCTTAATCTAGTCCTACAGCCCACCAAGGTACAATGGATTATTTTGGGAGCCCAGTGAAAATGTTCATCAGGAATGAATTACAAGGACATCAGCATGGAATCGTAGAATTGCTAGTTAGAAAAGATCTCTAAGGTCATGAAGTCCAACCAATAATCTAACCCTGACAAGTCCACCATTAAGCCATGTCTGCAAGTGCCACATCCACATGTCTTTTTACTATCTCCTGGGATACTGACTCCACCACTTCCCGAAGCAGCCTGTTCCAGTGTCCGACAACCCTTCCAGTGAAGAAATTTTTCCTAATATCCAACCTAAAACTCCCCTGGTACAACTTGAGGCCATTTCTTCCTGTCCTATACAATGTAGATGATACACATGTTTGAGGTTTAGATTTTCTCCATGTTGATCAGCTGTTACCCAAAAGGAACAAACACATGAAACAACCTTGATCCTCTCAGAATTGCTTCAAAATGAACACATGCTTCAAAAAATACCCATGCCCCAGAATGTTTTTTGGCTGAATTCAGCATTATTCTACAAACAGCTGTTACAGTGCTGCTTTGATCCAGAGAGGAAATCCTTTCTGATTTCAAGCAAGGTGATGGCAGGGGAGAGAAGGTTGTTCTTGTGTCTCTTGGCTGCTGGGTAAACAACAGGCTGCATGCATGGCTGATCAGAGCTGGAGCCTGATCCTCCCAGAGCAGCCAGACTGCCTCATTTAGTGCCCTGTCTCCAGCAGCAGCTGGCATCCTTGGCTTCACAGGTACATGAAAGCCTCTAATTGTAATGGAATGCTTTTCATAAGTCACTAATGACTCTGAACCGGGAGGTGTTATAATCCTTAAAATGCAATATCCTCTTATTCATACCCAGGATTGTTTTGTTACCGAGATAACTACCTGGTATCCATTAAAATGCCTTCAGAGCTCTTTGTTCCACCGATATCTCCTGGCAATGAGCACCACAGAATAATTACACTTTGTGAAAACAGTAATGCCAGTAAAGTTGATGACGCTCTGGTGGGGATATGTTTGGATTATTACATCACTGCAACGATCAACAGAAATGGCATTTTGGTGCCTGCTGGGGAGTTCCCAAGGCAGCAGCGTGTGGCCAGCAACGTGCCTGCATGAGAGCTGGGGTGGAGGAGCTGTGCAAAGAGCACCTGGCCTCTCCAGGGCTGCACTGGGGAGTGCTTGGGAACTCACTGTGGAAACCAGAAAAAAGTGGTGTAAAGTGCATATTCCTTCAGGCTCAAAAGCAGTGAGAGTTTTTGAAATGGGACACAGGCAGTTCATAGTCCAACTGCTGCTCTTCCTGCTCGTGCTGCAGGTGCCAGCCAAGACCTGGAGTGGTGTCTCCACCTCCCTAACTGCCACCTTGAGGAGCTTGGGACAAAGCCCATGGAACACCTGAACCTTCCCTTCTCACTGGCTAGTGCTGGCAAGACTGGGGAGCAGCTTCCCTTTCGACTTGGCTTTTTCTAGTCACGAGCTAAAGACAATAGAAGCACTCCCCTCTCATCCTCACTAAAATGGGTGCTGTGATAAAAAATTTGTTTTCTGGATCAGTCCACATAAACAGCTTCAGCGACCTTAAGGAAACACCTAAAGGTGTGGAGAAACAATTGGAATGTAAAGATCAAAGACACGAGAACAGGTTGACAAAGCAAACAAAAAGAAAACCAAAAATCTGTGTTGAAGCTTTTGCTGTTCCTTACGGGCCTGTAGAATAATCCTAAGTTCTGCTACAGGCCTGTGTGAGCCCAGGAGAATCATCTGTGATTTGTGTTGAAGCCTCTGTACAATAGTAATGATGCTGATGTTTGGGTGCCCAGACAGGCTCGAGACATTAATGCACAGCAGTATGCTGCAGGAACTGGCTCTGAAATGTGGGAATCAGGAAATGTTAGCAACTTGGAAAACATTTTCCATAGTTATTTTGGGTGGCAAGGTTGTGTGCCTGTGGGTATTCCTCTGAGTTGCCTCAAAAGTAGATTTACTTTTCTTTGGAACAAGAGGACAAAGAGAAAAAGCAAAGCTCCACATTCTGTCTCACCATGTGCCTGAACAGCTCAGAATTGTCCAGAATTGTACAGAAGTACCAGGTAGTGGAAGATGCAAGACTATGAACATTCCTGGGTTTCAACTCTTGATGATCAAGCTGCCCATGCTGGAAGCCCAAGGACTGCAATTAATGGTCTCCAGTTCTCCGAGGCATCTGTGTCTGCACTATCTGGAAAGTGTCCCCAAAAATGATGGCATGGGGGTCTTACATATCCCTGTGGAACTGTCTGAAGGATTCAATGCCCTGTTCTGTGCCTGAGCTATATTAAGCATGATTGGTATATCCACATTAGTAAATACCCATTTAACCTACACCTGCACCATAAATTAATCCAGCCGCTGAGGATCTCTTCGTGCAGCCTTCTTTCTCAGTTGGGTGGCCACACATTAGCACAGTGGATCTTTCCAGTCAAGAGTCTCTGAAGCCAAGCACTGTTTCCCAGTAACCAAGCCAGGCAGGTTGAGCAAGCAGCCCAGAGCTTGATGGGCTGCCACCATCTGAGAGGCTTTGCCACCTGGGCAAGCCATCCCTGCTCCATAAGCCTCCCCTCACCCTCTCACTGCTGCAGCATCCCCACGGCTGCTGCCTCTTGCTCACTGACCCCGGCAAGTCCTGGTTTGAGTCACCAGCCCAGCCACGCAGGACATTGCCTCTGGGTTCACAGCTATACTTGGTTCTTGTTCTGAAGAACCACTTACCCCTTCCAGGCAAAGGGAAATTTCCCAAACACGCCTTTGGGGCCAAGGCATTACATGCATGTGAAAGCTCCTCACCGCGGCTCGTACCAGCTGCTTAGGGGAATCCGGAGAGAGTGGAGAAATGCACACAGCTCCGAGGTGGAAGAATTTGCAAAGCCTCCTGAGAATACCACCACACAGTAGTTCTTTTTTTATCCCAAGTCTTTGCCTTTTAAAACATTTGCTTGGAAAGCTGGATGCCAGTGAGTCTCCGAGCCCGCTTCTGCTGCCACACTCTGCAAAGCCGTCGCCCGTGCCCGAGGGTCGGAGGGGAACCCCTGGCAGTCCCACGGCTCCCGACAGCCCCAAGGATGGATCCACAGCACGGCACCGCACGGACGGCACGCCGGGTACCTGTCCCAGAGGCTGACATCCCTTCCCGTGCGAACGCGGAGCCCCCGCGATGTTCTAAGGGATTCCCTCCGGCAAATCGCTCGGAACAAAAGGGCACATGTCAGAAAAGCGGCCAGAAATCGCCACGGGCGCCACCGATCCACGGTCCTTTGTGATTTCTCACCACCGAGTCTGCTCTCTCTGCCACCCCTTCGCAGCGAGCGCTGAACCGCGTTCTTTTCCCGGCGGACCAGCAGCCACCTCCCTGCTCTCAGCCTGCAAAAGGCTTCCCCCAGCAGTAGGGGAAAAAAAAAAACGGGACGCAGCTGCTTTGGGGTTTGTTTTAGCCCACGGTTTTGCGGGCAGCAAAATTCTCGGTGTTCGCAGCCGGCTGGGTAGAAGTTCTCCGTCTCGCTAAGCAAACCCCGCTCCGCGGCGCGGCCGGGGCTCCGGTGCCGCGGCAGGAGCACAGCCCTTCGCCGCACCCCTGGGCAGGTGTCCTGGACATCCACACCATGCCAGCCCCTCGGCACCCCCTCGGCAGTCCCTGGCACCCCCCCGGCAGCCCCTGGCGCCCGCAGGATCGTGCACAGCCCTACTTACAGGCGGCCCAGCTCCCGCTGCTCCTCGGATCCCGAGTGTCGTGGTCCCGCCGCTGAGGAAGGAATCGAGGTGGGATTACACCCTCCCGTCGTCTCTGCCTGCCGTGGCGAGCGGCCAGGCCGACCGGAGGTGTTCCAACCAGTTTTCAGACTTGCAGTTTCCTTCTGCAGGGAGCAGCTAAATGAAGTTGCACTTGTGGGGCCAAGGGGCGTGTTCTCCTCTCCTCGAGTCAGTCCCTGCCTGCTGTAATCCAATGCTCTGCCCGATGATGTCAAGCAGCTCCCGCTCGGCTCCTACCTTACAGTCGGCAGGAGGGATCCGTTTCCTTTTCACAGGGATCTTTGTTTAGCTTCGGCTTGTAACTCCATCCCCCGGCAGCTGCGTGTGCCTGAGCATCCTCCCCTCGATGCTCAGCGCCGTGGCTTTTGCTGCCGGGCGCTCCCTCTTGCCCGCCCGCCTGCCCGCTGTTCCCCCGGATCTCTTCTCCGCCTTGCTTGGATGCGATTCCCAGATAGATCCCACCGTTTATCCTCTCCATCAGAGCCTGGCCAAAGACACCAGCAGCACGCCGTGCAGCCTGAGCTATCCTACCAGGTGTAACACCAGGGAAATGCCTCCCATGAAAAACACAGCTTTGTGTGGTTTTGGAATGAGTTTTGCTCTACTGACTCCCACGGGGTAAAAATCAAGAGTACTTCAGCTCATGTGCCCCTGGGTGCCAGCCTTATTTGGGTGTGAAACTGGTGGCACCTGGATTTAAGGGGAGAAGGTGCTAAGAGCAAGGCAGTACCACGTATCAAACACACACCTTTTATCCACCCTGCTGTGAGAAGCACAGCCTGGGAACTCTCAAAGAGGTTGGGGCCACTTCAGAAGAAGAGGAAGTTTTGGTTGATCTTGGCACCATGGAGGCCCAGGAACATCAGCCTGGTTGGAATCACCTCCCTGTGTCACATCAGCCTAGGAGACCCCACAGAGTGGCTGCAGCCAACCAATCAAGGTGCTTGCAGTCTTTCTCCTGGCCCAAGCTCCTGCCCAGCCTTGCCAAGTGTGGTGGGAAGGTGTGTGAACACACAGGGCTGCCTGGTCCTGCCTGAATGCCCGAACTGGAACAGGGCTCATTAGTGCTAATTGCTTTGCTGAGAGAGTGAAAGATTTACTCCATTTTTCCTATAAGGACAGTCAGGTCCTCAGACTTGTGAGTGGGAGAAGTGGCACAACTCAACTGGGGAGCACAATGGGTGTTTGCCAAGGAATGTTCCCAGTGCCCACTCGAGCTAATCAAGTTTTTGTTTCAGGTTGCATGCAAAGTGAGCAGTGTGAGTCAGGAGTATTTGGCTTTCTCAAACTGCTGCCTCACTGAGCACCGGTCAGGCACTGAAGAGGCATCTCTGCCATCCTGCAGCTCTGCTATGAGAGATGGGCTCCAGAGCCACTCAGTGCCAGGTGAGGAGCACCAGCCTTTTGTCCCCCCGGCACCAGATGTGCAGCCAGACCTTCTCCACCTCTGCTGGCATCACCATCTCCAGCCAGAATCTGTTTGTGTGTGCCCAAAACCATGTTGTTGGCTGTGAAAGATACCCACAGCCCTTCCACTGCTCACAGGAAGAGATAAAAACACAGCAACAGCAGCAAGCAGTGCAGGAAACACCCTGATGACAATACTGATGCACGGAGGAAGGGGAATGGAGCTCGGTAGAGCAAAACATACCCATGCTCTGAGCATCCCCAAACAGACCTCATGTAGCCTTCTGATGCAATTCAGTTTTACCTCAAAATCAGCCCCAGGAAGCCCATTTGATTTCCTGAGATGTATCACCTGGCAGGACTCATCTATCTCCAGTGGTTTGGAGTCACATGTTGCTACTCACCAGAAAGTAGCAGTAAGGGATTCAGCACAATGCTCTGCCTGTCTTCATGAGATGCCAGGGAGGGAGGAGAGCTCTGCTGTGCTGTGCCAAGGGACAACACTGCCTCAGGAGACTGCTGTGCTGGCTTGGCCACAGCTGCAGTTTTCCCTTTACTCCAGCTTACATTTGAAAGCAATCCAGAAGGTTACAGATTCACATTAGTGCTTGGACTGCAGAGTTTGGAGGCCATGTCTAGTAAGGAGAGAAGTACTACCCCAGCTACCCAGGCTTTTCCTTGGCATCCTGTGGCCAACACCCTTACAGCACAGGCAACACAGCACAATGGCAACAACCAAGCACTTTGGAAAGCGAGGAGCTCAGAATCTGTACTTCTAAAATAAGATGTGTCTTGCCTTGCCCAAACCTCCCAAGTCCTGGAAACAAGCCCCTCAAAGCATCCACCAAAGAATTCATCCTTTTCTGCCCATACTCAGGTGTCCCTACAGTGATTTTCTCATCAAATACCCTCCTCTACAAGTCAAACATTCAAAGTAGAAAAATGCAGTTTAGGATTTTCTACAGACTTTTTTTGATAAGGAATGTGTGTGTGTAATTCTGAGTTCCTGAAACCTTAATGCATTAGGATAAAAACGCATGGCTTTCAATGTCTTCCTGTTCTTAAGCAAAAGTTGACCTTTTACTCCGGAGATACACTTCTAGCTAATTCTCATGTTCACCAGTCTCTTGTCCTATTGCTTTATCCACCATAAGACATTCACCCAGAGGTGTGGCCCATGGATAAATGTGGTTCCTATCTCACCGTAATGAGCAGACATTAGAGCTCTATGTGATGAATGGTGTCACAGCCTTGAGCTGACTACTCAGCTACAGCCACAATCACCCTTTAGTGGCTTCTGCTTTACTAATATGCTCGTCTTTCATGAGGTTTTTGCTGTCTGTTGCATCCTTCTGCCTCATACTGTGCAGTCCTGTGTAGTCTAGGACTCGTGGTGATGCCGTTGACACCCTAGACAACCAGAGGTTTGGCTCTGCTGCTGTTGACCATGCAGCTGGTCTGCAGTAAACTGTGAATTCTTTAGTTCTGCATCACAACGTGGGATGCAGAGAACAATGCCCCCAGGGAAGGGATGGTCCTGCAGTGCCTGGCAGCCCACGCTACAGGTGCCGCCTTCGCTGCTCTGGTGCAGCATGGGATGGAGAGCACAGGTCAGGGAAGAGCAAGAAGCTGTCCTGTGGGTTGACTGTCAACTTTTAGCTGGAGGAGGGACAAAGCCAGAGCAAACTCCTAGGGCAAAAGTCAAAATGAGGTGAGCATATCCCCAAGGGTGCTAACATAAAGAAACCAACCCTGGAGCAGCGCTGCTGTGCTGGACTGCACGCTGCCTGCTCCGGCAAGAAAAACCCCCAGCACAAAGGACCCTCCAGGAAGCTCTGGAGCCCAAGGAGACAAGCTGTCACTTCAGAAGGACCTGACCTGCCTCTGACCCGAATGTTTTTGCAGCCTGGGCGTCGCTTCCCTCAGGAGCCCGTGCTGTCAGGGTGAGAGCAGCACTGTGGTAGCCGCTGATGCAGCGTGCAGCCTCCTCACGTAAGAGCAGCTTCCCGCTGCACTTCCCAGGCACTGAGGTCTCTGTGTCACTTGATGTCATCAAGATTGCAAGGAAATGTGGAATGGCACAAGATACGCATGGAAAAAATGTGACAACCTGTTTTGTTTTTTTTCCCCCCAGACTCTTTCACGTAATATAAATACTTTAAACAAACAACTTTTGATTAAAAAAACCCACAGAACATATTTCAATGATGTGCTGGACTCCCCAGGGCAAGTGTGGATGTCTTAAGCCATCAAATAGCAGCTTCACCCAGAGATTCGTGAGAAGAGAAACCGACAGGTAAAAGCAGCTTTAGTGACAAGCCACTCTTTGCTGTCAAGGGAAGGACACAGTTTGCTGTTGATTAGAAAGAGAGTGGGTGTCGGGATGTCTGAATGAATTACCCAGCCTTCAGACCCATTTTGTTTTTATAGAAGTTGCTCATCCAGAAAGGTTCAACAAGTGAAACACAAAAAAGCTTGTAATGAGGCTAAACTCATTAGTGACTCCCTCCAGGGTCACCCCTATTAGTGAGCAGGGTCGAGGAACTGAGCCTGGTTGTGGGGGAGCCCCTCTGGGAACTGGACCACAGGGACATGGTCGTGGCTGCTGGCTCAGTGTCTCAGTGTGGGGCTGGTGTTCCAGCAGGGCAGAGCACGCTCAAAACACTGTTTACTTTGAGCTGGAGCTATTTTTAACTCCGCTAATCTGTGCTGAGATGATAAAGCTTTTCATTGCAGAGTGAGTGGCTGTGCTTTGCTTCTGGGCAATTTCACTTCACGAGCTCTTCCCTTCCCCCTTCCAAGCCACTTCTCCCCACAGACTTTATCTGCTCTGTTTCTGAACCAAACACCTCCAAAAGATTTGTCCCAACTAGATAAGTTGGAGTCTCAGTCCAACTTACTTTGCACCCCCCCACCTTTTTCCCTAGGGAATGTATTCAGTTTGGGAAATAAGTAAACTTTTTGTTTAATGGTCTCCAATGCCCAGTTCCAAGCCCTTGCTGGAAGCTCATTGTGGACATACACCCTATCCTTCATTTCTGCTAAATTCCTTCTGTCCAAAGGCTCCTGAAAAACATATCACTGGACAGTTATCCCTTTGCAGCTGCCACAAACACAAGGAGGTCTCAAGCTTGGATCTTTTGGCAAGCCAGAGATCCCAGGCAGTGACAGCACTGCCCTACCCCACGATATTACCCAAGGGGTCCCACAGCCCATTCCAAACTCCCTCACACCCTCTGTATAAGAAGCACTTTACCTGCTGCTGACAGGAGCAAGCGCGGCAGCTGCTCACGGCACAAAGGCTACAAAACACATGTAAATCCTGCTCAGTCAGGGCTTTGTTTGTCTAAAGGACTCCAGAATCTTCTCCAGTGTAAACCCACAAAGGTCATGCATCCAGCACATGCTTCACCAGAAAATCATCCCGCTGGTAAAAGCTTTCTTGTCTGGGACACAGCGTGAATAACAAAGTCTCTGTCGGCTGAGGGGTGTGTTCACTGGGGGGAAGAATATGCATGTATTAATTAAAGAGGTTCGTTCTGCTTGCTAAGAAGCATCAGATATACAGAAAGAGCTAAAAACGAGTGTCAGGATGAGAAGAGGCAGCAGGAGAGGTATTGCTTAAGCTGATCATGACTGATTGCTCAGGTGCTGCTGGCAGGGAAGAAGGAGATGCCCTGAGGTCCACAAACAGGTACTTCTTCCCCTTGTCCCTCTGATTCTGCTAGAGAGTGTATCTGGAAGTAAACAAGTAGCAGGCTGGGTTGGCAGTTGTGCTGCTGCCTTTTGGAGACCAAAGGGTTGACAAATGAGAAGAAAATAGTCATCTTTGTCAGAGCCAGAGCCACCCAGCCAGCAGTTAGGATGGTTCACTAGTGTTTGGCAACCAGACAGGGATCCCTGTTGCCAATGTGCAGCAGCCATGTAAATATTTTGATTCTAACTTGTCCTCTCAGCTAAACGGGCTTTCACATGATATTATTCCATGAGCTCTAAACAGGGGACTCCTGCTCTGGAATGCTGAGTGATCAGACTTAGGTTATTAATCCTCTGTTGTGAGCCAAAGGACTTCAGTCTTCAGGCTTCACCATATACATTCACTCTCTACCTGTGGTTGGGAAAAAGTTCAGACTAACTTCCTGGCATGTTTCCTTGCTTTCCATATGGGTTCATTAAGGGAGTGCATGTAACTAGATGCCTTCTCCTGGAGCAGCTGACCACTGCAACATCCAGGAGGAGCCCAACAAGGCTGTTCTTACATCCTGTGCCATCCCATGCCCTCAGACATGGTGCCATTTATCTATTCCAGCTCTTCCTGAGGTTGGGGAAGGGTGCAGCATCCCAGTGATATGACCTGAGAGCAGCAGAGTTCAGGGCACTCCGTGGGAAGAGCTCTGTGTTCTGGTCAGAGAACAGAATATTCTGTTTGTGCTGACAGTGTGCATGAAATAGAAACAGGGTTTGCCTGGTGATCTGGGGGCATTTCACTGGGGCACTGCACACAGTTCTCGTCTCCCAGCACCATAGTGGGAACATGCCCTGGGGTTCAGGTGTGCAACACAGGTTGGTGTGAGCAAAGGGGCTGCCCTGCATGTGGGGTGACCCAGAGGAGGGCTCGGCCACCCCTGGGTGGACACAAGCTGACAGAGCCTTACCAACTGTGGGCAGAGTAGGTGCTGGCTCCTGGGAGGAATGTGGGATGCTGCAGGGCATGGATTTGGCAAAAGGCAGAACCATCAGTACCCAAGTGGTGGTGTCACACCAGGGTGTCAGACTGAGACCCCATGTTCCATCCCTACCGTGGCAGTAGATACTAAGGCATGGTCTCAGCTTCAGAAAGCTTATTCCTTTAAATAGCCAAGACAGACAAAATTAAAAGTCCAGAGGAACTATTATTTCCTCTTGGCAGGTGGCTGGTAGAAGGACAGAAGACTAAATGACTGCTACACAGACAGATTTGCACCCAGCCCAGAGCATTAACCTTGTCTTCTCTGTTGCTGAAGCTCCTCTATGGTTGTTGCAGATGCTCTTGTGGGGCTGTGCCAGCAGATCTTCCTCACCTAATAATGGCCAATCTCACTCCCTGCTTATCTGGATAAGTATTTTATTTACTGCTTTTTGTGTTATGAGTATTCCCTTATGGTTTTTCTAGCATTTCCAGTTTTGAAAGGATTCTACTTACTCTTTTAATTCACCCTTAGTTCTCCCTTAGTTTCTCTTTCAGATTCTTGCTTCTCCCAAAGCTGGGCTGAGTTTTCTTGGAAAGGAGTAAAATTTTCATTTTTGTGCAGGACTACAACTTTTTGGACACAGAGTTTAATGTTTTCATCAATCTCTTAGTTGCCACTTTTGTGGATTAAATAATTTCCTTCTATAACATATCTTAAGTAATTGTTTTCAGCTTTGTACAACTTTGCCTGATAAAGCATCAAGTATCTTTATCCAGATTATCCATCACCAGAATAACCTAGCAATGGCATTTAAATAGACATCAGCTTCCTTGAGCTGTACATTAGAACCTTAGCTCCTTGCAATCCTGAGTTAGAAACCTTACAAGAAGGTCTTGCAGAAGACCCTTTAATAAAAGCCACCATCCAGGCTGTCCTGGGCCAGAAAGTTTTAGTCATATTTGATATAAAAGCTTGTGTTTGGGTCTGGGTCCCTTGCCTTCTAATACTTAGTGAGAAGTAAATGTCAGTCACCACCCAAAATACCCTTTGCCCAAATTGCTGTGCTGCCCAATGTCTCCTCCCTGCACACAACGGTGGCTGCAGTGCTGTGACCTGCCAGGTGTGCAGCAAGCCACTGGTGGGACAGTTGTGCCATTGTTTCTGTCTGGGCAGATATATTTGTCTATGTGAAACTGTTTTGATGTGCAGCCCATCCTGCACAGGTGTGTTCAACACAGCTACAACGCGTGGGATGCCTGTCCATGTCCTGCTCTGTAGTCAGACACTGCGCGCTGCCCTCTGTGCTGGTGGAGTTGCTGGGGCCTGGAGGCACTGAGCTGCTAGGCAAGGGGATGTGGTGCCAAACAGGCATTTGCAGTGCAGAACTGCTCCCCAAAAGGGCCTCAGCTCTCCTTCTCTATGGCAACCAGCAGGAGATCTCGCAGGCTGGACAGGAGGTGTGTGCTCCACAGCAGCACTGCCTGCTATCCCACGGGAACCTGGGCTCACACCGAGCAACCAGGAGGGAAAATCCTTTTGCTTGTGATGAAGAGGCCCTTTCAGTTATTGTTTATGCAAGTCTCCAGGCACTGTAACATGTCATTAATAATACAATTAAATCTCAGCAGTCTTCAAGGACGAGTGGAACAAGAATGTAGTCAGCTGGGCACCTGGAAACATTCCTTTATGCCTCTTCATTGCATCCTCATCCCTCCAAGAGCTCCACCAAACGCACCACTTCTGTCCTGAAGGCAGAAGGTCACCAGGTTTTCAGTATCTAAACCAATTTGGGAAGTAAGTCTGCTAGCTGTTGTGTTACTTGCTAGCAAGAAATTGTGTGAAACTGAGAATTAGAATTAATGGCATAACAGACCCACTTTTCCCATCTTTGCATGAAGAAAAAGAAAGAACTGTTGAATTTATTAGACAAACTTAAGATGCAAAATTAGAGAAAGCTTGTAGATTTGATATTGAAATGTTGGATGTTGGAGGAAGAAGTGTGTGATCCCACCTGCAAAATAATTGCTATTTTGGAGTAAACTACTATGTGATAAGGTTCCTTACCACCAAAATCAATGTGGAGGGGTTTTGTGCTATGAATTTCATCCTAATTTGCTGCACACTGATTTTTTTTTTTTTATGTAAACAGGTATTTTTGGCAAGGCTTATGAAATTTTTACTGCTATTTTTTTCAAGGGCATTTCAAACTGGGACACTGCCACAGTCCAAATAACTGAGCTGTGCCTGCTGGCTATGGGTGAGCCCAGCAAGAGCCAGGAGCTGACACTGTCAGTGATGATATCCAAACAAGCCACGTTTGGGATGCAGTTAAGAGTCATCTTTAGTCATTTAGCACTTTCAGTTGGGTTCATTTAGTTCCAAACTGGGTAATTACAGCCTCATTATTTTTCTTTTTACAATAAAGAAAAGACTGCAAGCCAGGCAGAATAATTTCTTCTGCTACTGTTGCCAAGATATGATAGCACATCTACGCCATAAGGAATGTGTCATGGTATCAGTTTTATTAACAGTAAATAATGGCTTTTCAGTTAAGCAATATCTTCCCATCAGCTGGTGCCTAACCATAAAACACTACATTCCAACCCCTACAGGCAGGTAAATGAGTCAAGATTACCAATGCCCAGCATGTTCATTGCTGACCAGCATGTGTCAGGTTTTGCTCGTTATTTTTTTCCAGTGAAATTAATACCTGGCTACAATCAGACTTTAAATTCAAAACCACAAAAAGCTTATCTAAAAATAAGACATCAAAGTTCCCGTGACAGTAAGCAGAGGCCAGGACTAAGGGAATGGTGGTAGATCAGGTATCAGAGAGTCACTCACCCCATGTGTCCACCTTCACTGGCTAGAGGGAGAGATGGTTCTTTCAGGGACTATTTCTCAGCCCAGAAACCACTGTCAGTGTGGTGAAATTTTCTGACATACACAAGGGCTTTGCTTTGATGGATCTTACATAAAATTGTTTGAGTACTGTAACAATACTAAATAAAAGTTTGGAAAAAAACAGCTTTGAAAAGAAAATATCCACAAGAATTGCACTGAGAGCATCGAGTTCTGCACAAGCTACTTAAAACAAATACAGTTATACTGTATATGTGTATATTATACAAATACGTATACATATATACTTCATACTGTATAAAGTTATACTAACACACCTTTGACTATGCAAGCCATCCTGTAGAAAGTCTGAAGAAACTTCTGCCATTACCTTAAACGCCAGCAAATTCAGGACTGACCTATTATGCTCAGGGGAAATGACTCTGCTTCTGCCACTGAAACACCTGTGTACGTCAAGCTTAGCACAATGACCTGCTTTTGTTTCCTATGGACACGCTCAGTTTTGCAGTAGCATGACACACTTACTGTACATTTTAAAATGACTGTGTGCATTTGTAGTAAAGGTTCACTGTTCTCAAGTGTATTCTGCAGCAGGAAGCTGGTTGTAAGATCCCCTGATAAACCAACACTCAGTCCTCAGTTCTTCCCCTTCCTTCCCTTGCAGGATTAGGCTTGTGGCTGTTTCTGCCCCCAGTGCACGTGGACTCTGTGAATACTGAGCCTTGTCAGCTCTTGCCCTCCTCTGCCTTCTGCAAACTGCTTGATTTACACTTTCTCAGGCAAGAACTCTGTTGAATCCAGAGATGTGACTAGGATGGCATTGCATTATTAGACTTCCCCAGGGTACTTTTTCTTCCAAATCATCTAGGATGGGAAAAACATTTAGATAAAGAAGAATGTCATGACTCATTCTCCAACCCCATGGAGGTTCAGAGCAATCAGAAAAGAGTTAACAGCACAGCCACCCCCCACTAGTATGTCAGAGTTTCTAAATAAAGTGTTCCTTTCTGAGCTGGATGCCCATTTTTGTTATCTTAAAAGTATTTCTGGAACTCTTGGCCAGCTTTAAGCAAACAAACAGGGAGAAATATTTGTGAAGATAATGTGGCTGAGTGTTTGGTTACTGAGTCTTTCTAAGTTGAAGGATTTCATTTTTAGACTTTATTTCTTTAAAGCTTGTGAACAGAACAAAAATTGCTCCAGAGATATTAAATCACACAACCATCCCAGCTATTGGCTTTGGAATAACAATCATTCAACTCAGCAAATATCAAACGTGGGAAGGGATTTATCTGACGCATCTATATGATCATGTGAACTCCTTTCTCAAGGAGAAACAGTCTCTGCTGGAGACACAAGAGGAAGGAACTGTTTTGCCTTCTCTAAAAAAATACAACAACATAAGCAACTGCTCAAAGCTTCCTGGCACAAATGCAAAAATGCAACATCTGAAATGTCAGCTGGTACGCTGGGAGGATTTACATGATTTAAAGATTTATGAGAAAGGACTATTTCACTAGCTTCAGATCATCTTGGAAAGCAGCAACACCATGTGGGGGACAGTGGAAAAGGAGGGGGAAAAAATTCTCCAGTTAAAAGAAATTATCATGTCCTGTATGATTCTGTATTGCTCTTTTTAGTACAAGAGAAAAATGGGTCAGGCACTCATCAGATTTTAAGCTGAATTGAAAGATGAATGGAGTCTGGGATATGCTCATTTTCTCACATTGCACATTGACTCACATAGTCCTGTGGCTCACCTAAAGCCACACAACCCGTCACTGCTGAAGGCAGATTACACCCAGCAATTCCTGCCTTTTCCTCCCACTGCTCTTTCACTCAGAGCTGTTGTGCTGCAGCCGTCACTGATATACGAAGGCTGTCCAGCTGGACTTCAGTGCAGGCTCTCATGGGAGAGATGGGGGTCACAGAGGCAGGGGAAATTAATCCTGATTTAATAAAAAAATAATACATTAGGCAAGGAAAAGGCATGAAACCATGTGAAGCAGTAAACTCAGCAACATTTCAGGTGTGCTTTGGACAGTTCTCAAGCAGAAGATTGGCTTGCTTTGTGGCTGTCTGCTCTCGAAGTGGCTACTTAAAAGCAGGGTCCTTGATGCTCTGTACAGCCTGAGGTGCTCAGCTCAGCTCTGCCAGGGGGAGCAGGGGCTCTGCACTGCAGGGATGGGGAAGGTGCCAGCTCCAGCAATGCCTCTGACCCCGGGGCTCCTCCTCGGACAGTTATTACCAGCTCATGTAGGCGCAGGGCTGAGGCTGCTCCAGCGGTGCCAGCCCCTTCTGGGGCAGATCCTGCTCCCCAGAGGGCTCTGTCTGGGCACCCTGTGCAGGTGCTACCAGGTTTGCAGGGCTACCACATTCATCTGTCATGAGAGGCCACTGTTCACTCCCTCCTCCTTTTTACCAGCCATCTGTTGCTGGTTCTTTTCATGGTTCATTCACAGATGTCCCTGCAGATCTTTTGTACAAAATATTCCCTTCAATCTATCTCTGTTTTTTTGTTTGTTTTGGTTTGGTTTGGTTTTTTGTTTGTTTGTTTTTGTTTGCCTTTTTTTTTTTTTTAAATAAGTTTGTATTTCCTTTTATTTGAACACTTTTCAATATGGTTAAGTTTCACTAATGCTTCCATAAATAATGAGATGAAAGAACCCAGTAATATCATTCCAGGGTGTTGGATAAAGGTGAACATATCTCTCCATCTGTTTCACCAATAACCTAAACTAATGCTGTTTCCAGACCAGAGCACATGATCTTAAGTGAACTAAAGTCAGTAAAAAGGTCTCTGGTGACATATAAAGACTTAGAGAAGATTGAAAAAGGTGTCCTATAAAATAAATTTCTGGCCAAACAAAACTGGAATGACACAAGATTACAATTCCTCTATCATAACAGCAGTGAGTCATCCAGTTGCATAGTCACTTGGGGTGAAAAAGAAAACAGTTACTCAATCTATCAGGGATTTAGACACGGAAGAATATATTATGCAAGTTTTAGCCACGTTACTAATGGCCTTGAAGCACACAACTCTACTATGACTCTCACTCAGCTCAGCAGATCACAAATAAGATGACTCACATATCCATGACATGATAGGAAAATAGAGAGCCCAAGAAGTGCAGAGGCAGGTGCTAATGCAGTCACAGAGCACGCAGGCAAGGGAAGAAGAGAATTATAAAATCATGAGCAAAGGACTGTGGAGAGAAGCAGATTGGGCACTTGAAGACTTGAGAGCATGGAGTAGGTTGATTTTTCATGGTCTCACATTGCAGAGGGTTGTGAGTGTGAAGACAGCAGAGAAGAGCCACACTACTGGCTCTGCTCACCTGTGCATCCCCAGGGAATGGCAGCAGACAGCTCACCTTGGCCTCTGCCTGTCAGTGGTGAGCGAGTCCCTCTACCCAAAACACATGGTTAGATCAGACCCCAGGGAAAGCTTAACAATACTTATACTTTCTACTCTGCTGGAACATCGTGATTTTTTTACAAGCTGTTAATTCTGATTGTTTAAGGGCTAATTAAACCCCCTGGTGGTTCCAGCAGTATTTTGCCCATTATCTATGGACTAACCTCCTTATGGATGGAGGGCTTTGACTGTTGTTCTCAAAGCACCCTTTCAAATCTGGATGGTGGAGCAGAGCTCAACCCAAAGCCTGGACAAAACAGCTGGAAAAGCAGTTGTCCTGAGTAAACTTTGCAGTTCTTTATGCTCTGGAGACGCAGTCAAAGCACAGTTATAAATAGAGTTTAAACCTAAGCGCTTCACAGAAATCTAATAGTCATTGGGGCTATATTAGCAAGCTGATGCTGACACCTTAACATTTGAAATTTTAAGCACAGTAAGATGTTTAGACCTGTATATGATTCAAGGCAACACTATTGTACAAACACAGAGTATGTATGATTTCTTACTTTTTGCAGATAGTTTGACATACCCATTCCAATTTGCAGTTTCCTTCACCAGACTGAAAGATTTTGGATGGTCAAAAGATTATAACATGTCTGTGTGATCTGTTACCTGCAGAAACACAGCCCATGCAGAGCAAATACTCTGGGGAACATCAGGAAAAGTTCTGCATTTTTGTTATCACAAAAAGGAGACCCTTGAGAGTAACAAGAATAGCACTAACGCACACGCTTGAGTGACATTTTTTGTGAGCTCAGTTGCACAAAGAACTGCAGAGAACTGCTTTCAAATGATTAGATCTGACACATTTCCTTTAAATATTACCTCATTTCAAGGGGTTTATTCTAGGCATTTCAGCTCACATATGTATGGGATGTAATGTATAGATACAGAAGGGATGCACCGTGTCATTCTGCTGTCAGAGTTGATTAACATACCAGAGCAGGGTATTTTTGTACAAACCAGGATAACCTCCTGCCATATCCTGTCCTGTTCCCAGGGCTGACAGTCCCTAGGCTGACTTCATCCTTATCTCCTGTTAAACACGTAGGGTTTGAGGTGATGTGATGCAGGATCAGAGTGGGGTTAGTGGGGAGTGCTGGAAAGTAAAATGAGTGTTTGGAAATCTCTTGCTACGTGGACAGTGAAAGGAAAAAGCTCTTTATCTATATCCTTTGTCTCTGCCAGCAGAACCCCGTGGAGGATCCCACAGCACTTAACAAAACTATTTGTCTCATAAATGTCCTATGAAGAAAACATTCACAGATTCAGGATTTAGATGAGTTTCATCACTGCATTAGTAATACACCTATGGAATTACTTACCATGACTACCAGGAAGGGAACACAAAATTTGGGATTGTGCCTTTGTCCTGCATATATTCATTGGAACAAATAATGAAGGAACGGGGATGTGGCAAAAGCCTTCTTAGAGATCCAGCTGGTGCAACTAAAAGGGTAATAAAAGTATGTTAACAATAAAATAAAAGCTCATATATTTTCTGAAGGAAGCTCAGTTTCAATGATTTATGGAGTGACCTTTTTCTGAAAGAAGCCTGTATGTCTTCATGAATAAGGCTGATTACAAGAGAGATGGTACTGTTAAACATAATGTTCATAAATTCTGATTTTTAAAGCTGCTGTGGAAAATAAGTGGCTGGTTTACTGGGTGCTCTTTGTCATTTCTTGGCAATTTTAGATGGCAATAAAGCTGTCATTCTGATTATTCGTCCCCTTCTGTGCTGAAAGCAGGTTTTTTAAACAGGGACTGCGTGAAGGAAAGAACAGTCTGACACAGTGGGAAGTGATGTGCAATAGCTGGAATTGCTACAGCCAGAAAATATCCTGTAACTCATTGGGTCAGTTCTGACCCTGCCCTGTGATATTTTGCACCCCTAATGCCAATTAAAACTATTGCCAACTGCTTTCCTAAACTCCTATGTAAACTTCTATGAGTTTCTTGGTTGTTATGTCATCCCAGAAACCTCTCATCCAGTTCATCTGCCCTCAGACTTCAGTGAGGAGTGGAGCTGCTCAGCTGTTCCTCTCCAGCTCCTCCAGACTGCAAGCCATGTCTTGGTAATCCAAACCCAGGGAGGCCCCTGAGCTTCAGGCAGCTGCAGAACAACAGCTCTTTTCATTTGGCTCCTCTACCTCTTCTTCCATGTTAAAGGAACACATCTGCAGCTTTTCCAACCGTGCACCTTCCAAAAGGAACTGACCCTGGTGTGAACTGATGCAGAAGCATCTCCTTGAGAAACTCCACCTCTGAAAATCTTGTGAACCTCCCCACTTCCACCCAGAGCCCTGGTACAACACTGTGTGGGCCAAGATTCATGGACACCATTCAGTGCTCAGCAAAGCATGAAGGAAAAGACAGGCAGCAGGGTGATATTGGGAAAAGGCTCTTCCCCTGGAGGGTAGTGGGCACTGACCAGGCTCCCCAAGGCAGTGGGCACGGCCCTCAGGCTGCCAGGGCTCCAGGAGGGCTTGGACAATGCTCACAGGGACAGGGTGGGATTGTTGGGGTGTCTGTGCAGGGCCAGGAGTCGGACTGGATGATCCTTGTGGGTCCCTTCCAATTCAGAGTATTTTATGTGAGTTCTGTGGCACAAGCACTTGGGTCTGTTCACACAATGGGACAAAAGTGGGAATGATTCTCTCCAGTCAGACACCTCTGAGAGACTGAGCATGTCCATGGCCCTTGGGCAGGAGGTGACCGCAGTGTCCCCATCCCTTGTGCCATGGGTAGGGCAGGTGACACAGGGGGACATGGCAGGGACACAGGGAGACACGAGTGGGACACGGGGGGACACGGGGGGACATGGAGGGACATAGGGGGACATNCGATGGTGACCCGGCGGTGACACGGGGGGGACACGAGGGGCACATGGCGGTCACCGGCGCTGTTGCCATGGCAACAGCCGCGCAGCGCCGCCGAGCGCCCCCGAGCGGCCCGTGGGGAGAACGGGCGGCTCGGATTGGCTGCCGGTCTGGCAATCATCCGAGGAAACCGCCCACTCGTGGTTCTTCGACCAATCAGCGCCGCCTCTCTCCGCGCAGGAGGCGGAAGGAGTTGTTGA
Source organism: Formicarius rufipectus (assembly GCA_013399695.1). NCBI lineage: Eukaryota > Metazoa > Chordata > Aves > Passeriformes > Formicariidae > Formicarius > Formicarius rufipectus. Next base: position 880,040 of record VXAU01003742.1, on the reverse strand, counting down.
TCAACAAGGCCTGCCCTCCCCGCGCCCTTCGCCAACCGCAC
>VXAU01003742.1:862620-879937 GCA_013399695.1 Formicarius rufipectus | reverse complement strand
CCGCCCCCCCCGCCATCGCGCCCTCTCATTGGCGGACAGCCGCCCCTCCGCGCTGGAACAGCCAATAATCGGCCGCGGCACTGCCCGGCCGCCCCGCCCCCTAACGCCGCGGGGTGAGGGCGGAAGCAGGAAGTGTGCGGCGGGGCGGTGGCGGCGGCGCCATGGGGGCCGTGCTCGGGGTCTGCTCTCTCGCCAGCTGGGTGAGTGAGGCGGCTCCCCTTACCCCCCAGACCTCCCCTTGCCCACCCCAAACCTCCCCTCACACCCCGCGGAGCGCACCTGGCCCGCAGCGGTGCCCCCAGCGGGGGCGCGGGGCCAGTGCCCGCTCTGTGTGCCCCTTGCGGCCTGTGCCTCAGTGCGGGTCCTGCCCCTCGGAGCACAGTGGGGCCCGCTGGAGCGATCCGGGGGCTCGCCTGGCCATGGGACCCACCCAGGGGCAGCCCAGGCCGATAAAGCGGGTTATCTGCGAGTGTTGGCAGGGGCGTCAGGCAGAAACGCCGATTAGCTGTTTATCTGTGCGGTCCGGGAGTGAAGCGGCTCTAAAGGGAGCTCGGGTTTGTCTCCCGGCGTCGCTGAGCGCCCTGGTGTCATCTGAGAGAGAAATGTCCTTACTATTTCTGTCTCTGCCCTTCAGATTCCCTGTCTGTGCAGCGGTGCCTCGTGTTTGCTGTGCCGATGTTGTCCCAACAGCAAGAATTCGACTGTGACACGGCTTATCTATGCCTTCCTCCTCCTCCTCAGCACTGTGCTTGCCTGCATTATGCTGGCACCGGGCATGGAGGAGCAGCTGAAAAAGGTATGGAGGGGAAAACCTTTGTCTGACTGTTTGAAAAGCCATTGCTTGTGCCAGTGACTATTGATTCTCTTGGAATGAGTTATGTGAGAAGCTGCTAAATGAAACAGCAAAATCAGTGAATATTCTTTTTTTAGTACATGCCTGGTCTCTGAAATCTGACCTGGTCTGAAGATGATCAGTTGTTATCAGAGGCGTAGTGCTGTGGAATCTTAATCTTCCTGCATAAAAAGTGTTGGCGTGGGGAGACACAGGTGATAACGAGTTCTGAGCACAAGGTCTTTTGTTCTCAGATCTCCCAGAAGGGAGTTGACTGAAGGCCTTGGCTGTGACAGGGCTTCAAGAAAGTAATTGGAAGTGCAGATGTAAACTCACAAATAAATGTGTCTTTACTCAGATACCTGGCTTTTGTGATGAGGGCCTTCACACTCGGATCCCACACTTGGATGGCTTTGTCAGCTGTGATGTGTTTGTGGGCTACAGGGCTGTCTATCGTGTCAGCTTTGCCATGGCTGTGTTCTTCTTCCTCCTCTCCCTGCTCATGATAGAGGTGAAAACAAGTAACGATCCCCGAGCCTTGATACACAACGGGTACGTGTGAGCTGCCTGGGCTTCCCCCTTGCTTCCCATTCCTGTTCCTTTTCTGAACACAGTGTCAAATTGTTTTTTTGACAGCCTCGAGTTTTGTTTGGACTGAAGACAGAGTAGTGCTTTGGTCTCCCCAAAAGTTTCTTATTTGTGTATGCTGCTCAGTTGTGTGTGCAGCTCTGAGGTGGGCTAACCAACAAGGGCAGTGCTCTGGGCACCCCTCTGTGTTTCCACAGAAATGGGAGATTGTAGTTGGTTTGTTCTCCATCCTCATGCTGCCTCTGGTACTCACGGGGTCATTCACAGTCTGACTCATCCAGCAGGAACTGGTTTGTGATTTCCAGTTCACTGATTGAAGTGGGTTACTTCTGGGCTAGATGACTAAATCATCATAGAGTTATTTAATTGGGAAGGGGCCCTTTGGAGAGCTTGGAATGGTTTGGGTTGGAGGGGACCTTAAAGATCATCTTGTTCAAACTCCCTGCCATGGCAGGGACACATTCTACTTACTGAACAAAGTTGCTCAGAGCCCCATCCAACCTGGCCTTGAACACCTCCAGGGATGGGAATTCCACAACCTCAACCTCTCTGGTCAACAGGATCATGTGATCCAAATCCCTGTCTGAAGCAGGACCAAGCTGCTTGCAGATCATGTAGTACATGACTACTGTATGCAGATTAGGACTTTTATTTTTATTTATTTTTATTTTATTTAATTTTTTATTTAATTTTTTATTTTTTATTTTATTTATGACTTCTATCTTCTTTTAAAGGTTCTGGTTCTTCAAAATAGCTGCCATTGTGGCTATCATGGTTGGAGCATTTTACATCCCAGAAGGGCCTTTCACAAGAGGTACAGTTAATACTCATCATGGGTTCTGATTAATAAACCTTTTCACCGATTTACCAGGCTATAGTTGTGATACTGAAAATTCTCTTGCAGAAGATGCAGTTTCTGCACAACTTCTTTAGAATATCTTTGTTCATCCAGTATTTTGGTGACCAGATGAAGTTATGGCAATGAGCAATCTCTTTTCAGATGTATAGGTTTTGGGTGTTAATTTTATACCTTGTGACCTACTGGGCTGAGTCTTCTGACACTGCTCAGACTAGAGCCAGCTCAGAACACTAACAGGTGCTAAATACTTACCTAGAGTCTGAAAAATCTATGTGAGAAACTTTTACTGTCAGTTCACACCACAGGAACTTGAAAGGGTTGTTGACCCATAAAGAAGTGTGGCATGATGACACTTACATACGCAAATTTGTTGTGTGTTACATGTTGCATTCATTCTGAAAACATGTTGGGCTAAACGTTCCCATGCTCAGCTTGGCCAGCATCAGCTGCAGCCTGAATAGCTGGGGCTCCTTACACACTTCTGCAGGATGGAGGCAGAGTGATTATCAGCATCAGCATTTCTAGACACAGTTTCAGATTTTTCATTATTTGTCTGCAATATAGTGAGGAGCTTTTCATTTTTTAAACTGAGGTAACATGCAAATGATGAAGGCTAACCCTGTTTTCCTTACTCCCTTTCCTAGCTTGGTTTTGGATTGGTGTTTCTGGAGCCTTCTTCTTCATTCTTATCCAGTTGGTGCTTCTTGTGGACTTTGCTCACTCCTGGAATGAGAGCTGGGTTGACAGAATGGATGAGGGGAATGCTAAGTGTTGGTATGCAGGTAGGAATCAACCTGTAAAGGATTTGTTTCTGCTGGTCACTATTCTGCAGACCATCTCTTACTAGTTTGTAGGCATACCTAAACTTACACTCCATGGTGTCCTCGAGTCACTGCTGTAAACACATGGAGCTAATAGCTGCAGTGTTGCCTTTTTCTCATTAAATGCAAAATATTTTTGCTTTGTGATCAGCAGGTTTGACAGTGTTAATAAATCACACTTGCCTGGTTTGCAGTGTAAGTGCAGAGCTCAGAGCCTCGTTCTCTTCAAATCTAGACTTTGCCAACCCCCTGCTGTGGTCCCCAGGAGCTCAGTTGTGTCTGACAGTGGCTGCAGAGCCACACCAGCTGTGCTTTGGCATATGTTCCCCAGCTGGTCACTAATTGCAAAGTGCTAATTGTTGTGGTTCTTTGCACAGGGCTAAGAATGCTGCAACAGCATATTGTAGCTTCTTACAAAGAATGTAACAGTGGAAATGAAAATGGGTGACCTCTAGCACAGGAGGAGGAATTCAGGGCTGATAAATGCCCATGGGAAGTGTGCAAAAAGCCCTATCATTTTGTCACTGTGGTTTGACATCAGTTAAACTAATTAAACTGCTGCTGAAAGACAAGTTTTATTCCCCTGATGGCAGCACTGGCTTTCCTCTGAGCTACACTACTTAGTGAGCTCAAGCAGAAATGTAGCCATACCATAATAAAACTGCATTCTGCTAGTCTAGTTTCCTGACCCCGACTGCCAAGTGAGGAAGAGGGATTGTCTTATTGCAGTGATAGCTGGACATTAAATCACTTTAGATGTGCTATTGAAACTACATATGTATTGTAACAATTTTTTCCCTGCAGCTCTGCTGTCCTGTACAAGCTTGTTCTATGGCTTGTCTCTGGTTTTTGTGGTTCTCTTCTATGTTTTCTACACGAAGCCTGATGACTGCACTGAGAACAAGTTCTTCATAAGCTTTAACATGATCCTGTGCATTGCTGTTTCCATTGTTTCTATTCTTCCAAAAGTTCAGGTATTATTTTTCTCTGGTAGTTTCTTCTGATATACAAAGCATGGAAGTGGGAAGGATGTAGTGCCAATTCAGTCAGACATTAGAACCTTAAAATGTGGCTATTGTAGCTATACTGCCTAGGAATGTTAAAAAAATTACTGTGCTCTGAAACCATATTTTCTGAAGAGACTTTTTTTTTAGTTATATAGTTCTGGACTTTGCTTCCATGTGGAGGATTACTGACATGGTTATAGTGGTGATGGTTCTGGCAGAACAGAGAAACCTGTTAGGGACCAGCAAAATAAGATGGAGATTTATTGGCTTAGTACTGTGGCTTTGAAATTATGGGTGAGCATGTTTAATATGTGAGGACACTTGCATGTTACTTGGTTCTGGACTGGTCTTGCTCGAGTCACATGCTAGATTCACATCTACAATTTTTTAAAAAGTTGGGATTAGCTCATTAGGAGTCCATAACTGAGTCTTGGGCACAGAAGAGCTGGATTTGGTTTGCTTATTCTTTCCATGTTTGAGTTGCTTGCTGCATAAATGATATAACTGAGTAGTTTCTTCCAGTCTTTTGAGCATAGAACAAAGTCCAGTGCATTTCTGAAACAAAAGTTTTTCATGCTAGTAATTGCTCATTGTGTGGCAGTAGGGTAAAACTATCCAACTCCAGGTTAAACTTGCCCTTTTGACCTTGGCTTGCTCTTCTCTCTTGGAACAGGAACATCAGCCTCACTCAGGGCTCCTCCAGTCCTCTGTCATCACACTCTACACCATGTACCTCACCTGGGCAGCCATGTCCAATGAGCCTGGTAAGCAGCACCCTGTCTCAGGTCATGGGTTGGTGGGAAAGCAGAAGCTGCTGATGGTTATTACAGATCACTGTGCAGAGATTGCTGAGCTGTTTAGATAAAATTCAGTGATGGCGCAAAGCTGACTTTACTGAAACCATCAAACCACTTTTTTTCAGGACTAAACTGGGTGTGTTTGTGAGGAGAATAAACCAGTGTTAGGGCATTCTGGCTTTATTTATTTATTACACCCTTTCCTAGCTCATAGGAAGGAAAAATATTCCAGGCCATTTCTGCCTCTGGAGAATCAAAGAGATCAGCAGTTAAAGGGAATGAAATGTTGCAAGCTTACCTGTCATGTTTTCTCAGTTAAGTGCTGACAAAGCTCATTTCTTTAACCTGCCTTGAAATCCCTTTCAGAAAGAAACTGTAACCCCAGTTTGCTGAACATCATCACCCAGATAGCTGCACCCACAGCTGTTCCAGCCAATGCCACTGTGCCACCTGCCACTCCTGCTCCGCCCAAGTCCCTGCAGTGGTGGGATGCCCAGAGTGTTGTTGGATTGGTTATCTTTGTCCTTTGCCTCTTGTATTCCAGGTAGGATCTGCACTGCTATCCAGTGACAGTTGAGATTTGTCTGCATCTTCTTTTTGAGTCTGGGTCTAGTGCAAAATGTACCTGCATTTCTTCACATCCAGCTGCTGTCTCAGGCCCATAAACTTGTATTCTGCTTTGTGGATGACAACAGGTTTCATCAACCAGGATCCAGATAACAGAACATGTGTTACAAAATGATGAGAGGGATGGAGCACTGTTCACAAATGGATAGACCAGGAGGATTGGGATTGTTCGGGATTGGGATTGTTCAGCCTAGAAAAGACATTTTAGGGGTAATCTTAATTGCAGCCTTTCAGTACCTGAAGGGAACTACAGGAAGGATGGAGACTATTTACAAGGACATGTAGTGACAGGACAAGGGGGGATGGCTTCAAACTGAAGGTTTAGATTATATATTAAGATTATAGATAAGATTGTATATTAAGAAGAAATTCTTCACTGTGGGGGTGGTAAGGCTCTGCAGCAAGTTGTCTGGAGAAGTTATGGATACCCCATCCCTGGAAGTGTTCAAGGCCAGGGTGGATGGATCTCCGAGCAACCTGGTCTAGTGAAAGGTGTCCTTGCCCACAGCATAGGGTTGAAATGAGATCTTTAAGTTCCCTTCCAATCCAGGCCATTCTGTGGTCTGGATTAAGAACGCTGTTTACTTAGATCAGCAAAAACTTGGATAAAAACAATTCTCTTTGAGGAGTTCCCTTATGTTTCCAGACGAATTTAAAAAAAAAAAAATCCTATTTGCTATTCCCAGCTGTTCAGCGTGGTCTGTTGCTCCCTTTATTAGCAAACAGCCAGCTCTAAGAGGAGTTTTTGACCATGTGTCTCTGGGTTGCACTGCAGCATCCGCTCCTCCAGCAACAGCCAGGTGAACAAGCTGACCCTGTCTGGCAGCGACACGGCCATCCTGGAGGAGCAGCTGGGCACGGGCAGCGGCGCTGCCGAGGAAGGAGAGGTGCGCCGGGTCACCGATAACGAGAAGGAGGGTGTTCAGTACAGCTACACCTTCTTCCACTTCATGCTCTTTCTTGCCTCTCTTTACATCATGATGACACTCACGAATTGGTACAGGTAAGAGCAAGATGGAAAGTGATTGTATGTGCCAGCTGGTGTTTCTGAGGGGGTAGAGGCTCCTGCCAAGCTCATGGAAGTGCTGTCCCTGTGCCAGCTGCACTAGAGTTGGGCCTCAATTTTGTGTTACTGAACTTAGGTGCAAAAAGGCACAGTCAGCAGCTGTAGTCATAGGGGACTGTTTCAGAGCTTGCAAGGGCACAGAGTGTGGCTGCCATCCTTCACATGGGTGGGTAGGAGGAAGGACACATGTGAAACTGGCTTCAGGGAGCCTCCTGGGAAGTTTGTCAAGAGGCCAGTCTGATGTTACTGGCTCTTCACCCTGGGGAAAGACATGCAGGGATAGCCATGTGTGCTGTGTATCAGAGATATGATTTCCTCTGTCTGTTGGAAACACCTGAACGTACTCTCTGCTGCTGCAGCAGTTCATAACCACTTTCCCCAGGACTGGCACAGTAACAGGCCTGTAAAGGAGCCACAGGAAGTGGCTGGATTAGTTGTCTGTGTTCTCACCAAGGCTCTTGCACTGGAGTGTTCTACATGATTGCCCTAACTGCAGATCCATATGAGAGGTAGCAAGGCAGAGTGGAAGGGGCTTCCTGTATCTACTAATTGATTTCCTTACTTCTTTAGCCCTGATGCAGATTTCAAAACAATGACAAGTAAGTGGCCGGCCGTGTGGGTGAAGATAACCTCCAGCTGGGTTTGTCTGGTTCTCTATCTTTGGACCTTAGTGGCTCCTCTTGTTCTTACTAATAGAGACTTCAGTTAAGTTGCTGCACCTCTCTGAGCTTACAATAGCGGGGAACTCTTCTGCTGAAAGCCAAAATGTTCATTTATTGTTTAGTTACTGTTTCTTATGTTGATACTAACATGCAGTTGGATAGAAAGTTATATATTGCATAATGTTTGATGCTGCATCAAAATTATCATCAGTTTTCTATTTTAACCTTCATCAGGGTTATTTTATTCCTGCAGTTTTAAAATTCACTACAGCTGTGCTGTCAAAGCACAAAATAAATTACCTGTTCTGTCCAATAGCCACAGCCTTCTATTGAACAGAAGTAACACTTAGCTAAATATGAAGTAATATATTTTAAAGAACAGTTATATTCAGTATAATGCACTATTATGCTAATGCTTCAGTTTCTGGAAGTGTAAGCTATGCTGCTTGATTTCTACATTCCACTGCAAAAGTTTATTTAAAGGAAAACTTTATTTAAATTACTTAGCTTTTTGTTGTGGAAAAAAAACCCCTTTATTCCTCACTGAAAGAAGAGAACTTTTGAGGTTGGAAAAACTGCTTAACTCTAATTCTTTTTAAGAACAGATTTGCCCTTTCTAAGGGGCAACTTCTATGGTAACTTCCTTTTTTAGTATGTTTGTCAAATAGAGTGGTAAGTGTATCAGTAGCTTAATCAACTTTGTGATTATGTTGGAAAAATAAAGCTTGTTGATTAATTTCACTTGTCTGATAGGCTTATAAAAATATTGTACAAGACATTATTGGCACTAAGGCATTTGCACTGTAACCCCGTTTGAATAAAGCAGACTAACTACTAAAACTGGCCCAGCTCTATTGAATTCCACTGGAAAATATCACATCCAGGGATCAGCTGCTGCAGTGTCCAGCAGGATGTGACTGGGTGTTTTCTCCATGCAGCAAAGAGGAAGTCATATTTCTTTTGGAACAAATAGCATCTTCCCTGTGATTCTCTGAATGTCAAATCCCATTCCTTGAATTGCTAAGATACAGTTGTTCAAGTAAACTTCAGTTCTGCAGTAGAAAGCAATAGCTTTTCTTAATTCAATGCTGTGGTGCTTATACTCAGTTGTAACTGTGAGTGTGAAACTTGGATGTTGTCATTGACTTTTACAGTAAAATATCCCAACATGACAAAAGGCAAGAACTGAAAATATCAAATTAGCAGCTCTTACAATATGTTTAATTACCCAGTCATGCATCATAAAATTACACATTTTTGACAACTTTGTTTTATAAAATGCAATATAAAAATAAATTTTGTCAAAATAAGATGTACACTTAACCACCCAACACCTCTAGGCTCACATACAACAGAAGGCAAAATTATTAGTTTGAGTAACACTATGATTTCACTCATGCCAAAATGAGATTTAACAAAAACAATACTTAAGCCAGTTCCTGAAAATACCTCAGGGCTCATAACACCCGTTTGCAAGAGTATAAATTCAAGTACTTCTATGTACAGTTTTTGCAGCTACCTTTTGTCCCCCCTAATGCCAATGCAGTTCAAGTATCTTTCCTTGTTATGTACTGGGCAAGGCAAATAACCTCTGGAAACAAAATTATTTCAAGTGGGAAAAGAAAACAGGTTGGTTTTAGTAAGCAGACTAGCAAATAAACAAACAAAAACCCCCCACAAAAACAAAAAAACCCAAAAAACAAACAAACAAAACCAACAAAAACAACAAAAGCCTCTAAGCTTTTCCTTGCTCTTCTCTTAACTTGCAGATAAGAAGCTGCTATACTTGAAACACAAGTGTTTATTTTCCAAATGATGCCAAGAGGAATTCTGGGAACAAACGGATCTCTTTGCTAGGAAGTGCTAAAACTCAGAGAACATTCTCAGCTCCATAGCCAGGTGCACACAACACAGAACTGTGCTTTCTGTAAGACAGGCCAAGCCCTGTTTAGAGATAGTTCAGGGTTAGAAACAGCTCAGTGAAGTTGCAGCTCTTGTCTGAGTTCTAAAGCCAAAAAAGAGCAAAGAAATTCTTGATAAAGGTAAGCCTGGCTTAGTTCAAACATCCTGACATCAACTGCCCAGCAGCCACCTTTAAGAAGTTCTGGAGGCACAAGACTGGCAATTTGGTAACTGTGGTGGTTTAACTCCAGCCAGCAACTAAGGAGCACGTGGCTGCTCGCTCACACAGCACCAAGAAAGTACCTCTGCCCCAGCCAAACCCAGCACTATCATGTTTAAATCATGTTACTTATTCTTAGTTTCTGTGACCAGAGGGAAGAAGAGCATGAGGTGGATCCAGGCTGCCTACTATTTAAGGCATGCAGGAGAATACAAAGGCTTGGAAAAGGATGTGAGTTTTGTACAGAATCCTCAGCCTTCTGGTGAACACCACTAGATTTATTTTGTTTTGGACACTAAATTGAATTTGAATGTTCCGGTTCCCTCTCTAGTAGTTACAGAAATGGATCAAAGTAGCTGTTCCTACACTTCACTGCCCAAATGCCACCACTTCCAACCCTGCAGCACAACTGAGGAAAGACCATCAGTCAGGCCTTCATCTCTAGGAAAAATGGTCCATCCTATTTATTTAGTTGTACATTGTGACTTTGGAATTTGTACATTGGAATTAAGAGGCACTAAAAAACAGAAACATCACTCTGTGTTCTGGCAGGTCAGCAGCATGGGCAGCCACTGACGTGTCCCAAGTCCTGGTGCTGTGTGTTACTGCCTTGCTAGGTGGCAAAAAACTGAATTAATCTGCAAAAAATGCAGCACGTTCTGGTCACAGAGGAGGAAGTGGCTAGCAGTACTCTTTTACCTTAAGTAGATGAAAACAGTAGTTAAGTTTTCTTTTCCCCCACACTAAAGGTAATAGATATCAAAGACAATTGACTTGTAAGAAAAATAAGATAGTTTTACTGAGGAAAATTAATGTCTTCCCATCTTTAATCTAAACCTGTTCATGTGATGAGTTCTCTGCTTCCACAAATTCTGAGCTGCCACTCAGAAAATAAAAAGCTTCATGGTTTTTACCTCTTTGCAAGACCCAGTCTCTTTTTACAATGTCTGGATGACAGGGATGGCATTTGCTACCCCTCATTCCAGGGTGAGATCTGCTGCCAGGTCAGGAAGTTGCTACAGTGGTAGACTCGTCTCATTTTGGCAATGCAATTATGCTGCAAGGGGACTGAGAGGAAGACAGATATTCAAAACAGTGTTTGGCACTTTGAAAAATGAATGTCTGAGATCCTCAAGATGCTTTAGGTTTATATTTAAAGAAACATAACTGGTGCCTATAATCACATTTGGCACTAAATCAAGATTTCATCCAGAGAAAGTGCTCTAGAGGTAAGTCCCCAGTTAGAAGGGATATTCTTTTCCACCAAATAGTGAAATATTTCACCTTGAAGTAACAGGGTGTGCTTTCCTGGTCCTAGTGAGGTTCCCATCTCCACACCATTATAGTGCAGAAGAATATGTGCAAAGAGCGTGCTGAGAGTTCTAATGCAAGACCATTAAACAAAATGAACTTGGGGCATGGGAACAGCTTATTTAGACATTGGTATCTTACCCTGGTTTGACACTGGAGTCTTAGTTCTGTCTCTAGACAAATACCTAGAAGCACAGGCATACAAGCTATGAGTAAATATCACATAGATTCAAGTCTAACTTCATACAGGAACATGACAACCAAAGACAAAAGAGGTTAACAAAGTTTTTAAAAAAGTTGTTAACATTTCACAAAAGAGCCAACAAGCACAGTGAACAAAATGCTACAATATCAGGAAATCCAGGAATGTGCTTTTTAAAAGCCTGTCTGCATTTGGTTTCACAGACTTAAACTCAAATTTAGCCCAAAGTAATAAGCTAAAGCAGCACCTCGCTGTCTTACATGAAGTATTGCCTTCTATACATCACATGCCAACTGCTACAAAGCCTCCTCATGAATTCTGGGTATGAGGTACTTACCCAATTCCTCACCACAACCAGAAAAGAACTGACAATGTGGGAAGGTGCCCACAGCTTTTTCTTATTTGGTCCTGAACCTCATTGTTTGAATCTGTTGTCTAATCAAAAGTACTTCATCTGAAAAACTTCCTGTTTGCTGAAAATGATGTTATATAAACCTTGGTAGAGCTGTTGTAGTAGTTAATCCATCAGTCACACCTTCCTACTGTGAGGAAGTCTTGGAAATGTTCTCCATATGGGCATTCATGAGTAGAGTTCTGTTCTGTATTAATCTGAGACAGATACTCACTGAGATACTTCAGAACTGCCAACTCACAACCTGCACCATACGACAGAGGACAGGCCAAGTTAAGACTTTTATGGTTTTATGCAATCTTCACTACAGAACTCTGTTTTGCAGGGTTCAAAAGCCATTTTCTTTTCTGGGATTACTGGTGTTTGCAGAAGGGGAAGGGATGATCACAAAGCTAGTAAATCATTGATGTCACTTTTCATTCATGTGGGGAGGGGATAAAAAATATCAAGCTTATGATTCTGCAATATTTTTTTCCCTTTATCATTAAAAAGAATAGGCCATTTGCATCGTTCACACGGAGCTTGATGAGCCTCAAGTCTTCCACATAACTTGTGCTCTTTGCTTTTATTCTCCCCGAACTCTGCCCTGCCCCCACTGTGCCCTCTCCAGCTTCCTTTGGTTCTACAGTGTAAAGTGCCTCAGCAGTCTGTCCCTAAACTGCAGGTTTAGGAGTAAGGCAGAGTTCACATCACCACCCATCAGAGCAGATCTTAACTGCTGCAAAACCTCCCTCCTCTGGTTTGTTAGTAACAGTAATAGAGCTGAGGTTTCATGCCTCGCAGAGAATCATCACACTGCTTTTCCTCAGCATCCCCACTCACTAGCAGGTCATGGGGGGAGCTGTCACAGGGGACAACCAGCTGTGAGAAGTCATGCAGGAGGTCCTCTTCAGAGGCCAGCAGCAGCTCGTTCCACGCAGAGATGTCCAGCTTCCCTGCAGTGCCACCATACTCTTCAGGAAGGATCACTGGAGGGATGTTTTGGTGAAGGGAATTCAGATCACAGCCGTGAAGAAAAAACTGAAGAGGAAAGCAAAAGAAGTGGACATCAAACACTCTGCAGCAAATTGCTGAAACAGTCAGCTAATGAGCTTATTTTGAGTTGAAAAGCAGATTTTAGGGGTGATGTCTCTATGGGCAAGTGGTAGAACACAACAGTGGGCAGGTGCAGTCAGGCACAATGGTGAGAGAAGTCCTGAGACAATTCACATCCACTGCAGATTAACCCCCAGCAGCACAGACTTTACATTTGTGTGTGCTGAGGTTTCAAATTCACCTCATCCCCAAGTTCATTCATAGGATTGAAAGTACTTATCCTTGTGGAAAAAAAACATCATCCTTGGATACTACATCCAGTCCTGTGGAGAGGACACTTGTGTAAGGGAAAAGAGGAAGGAAGGGGCAACACAGGTTTCCTGTGACACCACCTCATAAACAGAGTGCTACTGGACCAAATAATCCAACCACAAAGACTGAACTAATGTCCTGAATACAGAGAATAAAGTTCCAAGTTAATATTATGCCAATGATAAGTTCCTCAAAGTTTCTCTCTCACAGAGAATTTTCCAGCAGCATATTTTTCAAAATTAAAGCAAAAAGGACCAGTTAGAGCAAGTGAAATGGCAGCAACATTTTTCTAGGTGTCCAGCTTCACAGACATGAAGTCTTCATCAGAATGGCCAAGAAAGGAACTTGCAAACATTAATATCAATGTTCAAATCACATAATCCTTACCCGGTTTGCTATTTTTTCCTTCAGAAAAGGCTTGATGATTGCAAAAATGCCTTTGAATATACGAGGCTCATTTATTATGTTAACAGCCTTTATTCGAATGGGGAATCCATCCTGAAGGATAAAGAAGATTTTTATAATGCAGGTTAAAAAAACATTTGTCATCTTCCTCTTTTCAAAATCTCCTGAGACTGCCAGCACAACCCACTGGCTCCCAAACTTTAATCTAAGGTACCAACAAAAACCAATACAGCAACAGAAATGCAACTTTTTATAAGGAATAGTTTTAGGATAAGATCTGTGAGCATAAAAACAAAGTCAAAAGAGAAGAAAACCCTGCATCAATACATGCATTGCTGTCAGTATATCTTCATTTCTTATGTTGATCTTCATCTCTCTTGACAAAAACATTTGGATATTTGGGTATTCCCAGTCCTGATAAGGATGCAGTCACAAAGTGATGTCTCCAGCTCCTGAGGAGTGCACCACCCTCAGCACCAGAGCAGGCTGCCTCTAACAGTGTGTCCAACTACAAGATTTGGTGCCCAAGATACCCAAAATAAGCTTTTATGTAAACAAGGACTCTAATATTGCTATTTTTTTGCCATTCCACCTATTCTATCACATTACCTGCAAAAGACAAAGGCCTACCAGTAGGTCACAGTCTTCTATACAAGGCAGTTTAAAACAACAGTTAATTACGGGATTTCTGCTGGAGAAATTTATTTGCAGACATATTTTTCAAAGGCAAAAGTTCATGATCAGCAATTAATGTCTCATGTGCCACAGTGAAACTTCTTTTCCTTATAACCAGCTCTACATATACAAAGCAAGCAGTAAATGCTTGCAGTGAAAAGCAGGTAACATGTAATGCTGAGTATTCTTCTCCTTAGGAAGGTCAGTGAATTAGCTCATCTTTACATGAGCTACAGGTCAGCATGGCTGGTGCAACACATTTATATACAACCCATACCTTTATGTCCTTCCCTCAGTTCAGCTGCTTTGTGAATGGCTTTCACCAGTAACATCCATCACTTTGTTCAAATTAAATACGGGCTCACAATTAAATGACACATTTAATTCATAATTTAAAGGAGTGAATTTCTTTAAAGGCATTCCTAAACTCACTCCTATCTCTAAACTCTCCCGATTCACCCTATCCTTCCATATCCATGGATACAGCAAAAAATGTAACCAGCTCAGGCCAGAACAAAAGTAATGAGGGAATGAACCCATTCAGGTTTTCTCATCTCACTCCTCCAGACAGTATCAACAACCAGTGAAATCATCAGACCTTCCTGCCACTTTGGCCAGGTTACTCCTCACTCCTTTTGCCTTCTTATTTTGTCCCACTCCACTGTGCTTACACTTGCTCTCCATCACTTTCCTTCCAGACACTGGGGTGGAGATGCTTTAATTACTGTCTCCTTTGCTGTCCCTGGGTTGAGAAGCCTCTCTGCCTTCAGGACATGGATGGAAATACCCCTCAAACCACACCCATTTCAAAGTCCTCTCTGCCAAAATTTTGCAGCAGCACTTGAAAGTGCACTGGAGCAGCATCTCAGTCACCAGGAACCATTTAAATAATGAGCCATTTCCTCACTGTCTCGTCTCTAACTGTAATTCTCTTCTCTCTCTCTTCCTTACCACCACCTAGCAGAACTGCTTCTTTCTGTTCCAACTCAAAGTTTGCATTTGTAATGCAAATTTAATTTTAGGGATGCAAAAACCAAAAAAAAATAAAAAAAAGGGGGGCAAGTGAGGTAAATTGGCAGTAAGGGTGTGAGAAACTGGTTGGGCAGAGACATATTTAACTCTGCTGGTAAATGCCAAGATGATGAATTTTATGGTGATGTAGTTAAGAACTTGAGACACAGAAGCAGTTATTTACAAAGCACAAGCTTATTTTCCCACCAGTTCAGGTCTTACCTGAAGAATTCCAATCACTTTTTTGGCTACAAAAGGACCAAAATGAGATGCCTTAGATAAGCTGACTCCTTTGTAGTCTGCCAGGATTACAATTCCATTCACCTGGGTCTCTTCGGACTGAATGAGTTTTTCTAGGGTTAAGTATATGGCACGAATGTTCTCAGTAATCGGGTAATTACTGGGTGTCCATCTGTCTGAGGTTACAAGACATGGATGGTAAGTTGGAGAGTAAATATAAGCTAACACAACACATTCCAAAAACTGAGTTTCTGTTTTCCTGGACTCTTAAAAGTCAGTCTAATAGCCACAGTCCTAGTTGAGAGCAGCCTTTCTTAAGCAAGAGGTAAATGGCAACTCATGTTTACTTCAGGGAGCAAAGGCAATGGTTTTAAGAACCCCATTTTCCACCCAGCACAGCTCATTAGCAGTTTCAGCTCAGAAAGAAAGCAGGTAAATGGAAAAGAGGAGAATGAATGAAGACAAATTTATAGCATGCCTGGCAGCACCAAAAGCACATGGAAGGTTATTTCAAAGGGAGTCAGAGCCCAGACTCCTCTCTCTGCTTATTGTCAAACCAAATTAAAAGCTTCCAATGTAGGCCAGCAGCCCTGCTTCAATTGGAATTACTATAGATGAATTTTCCTTGAATTGTCTAAATATGTCACTGACCCACCTGACATTCTGACATAACTGCAGTTACTGCTGACAGAGGAAAAGGAACTGGAGCAATGCTGGCTAATGACCAGCGTGGCCCTTCACAAGTCAGCTTTTCAAATACCAGAGAAAACCCACATGCTCTGTACAAGTCACCACTGCTCAAGAGAGCAGGGAACAGGTTCTTTTCCCCAGACCCATCTTGAGGATGGACAACAAAGACATTCAGTACCTGGGCGGATGCAGACAACGTGCCGTCCCTCCGGGTCCCGGTGAGGCAGCACAGTGACAAAGCCTGACTCCAGGACAGGCTTTATTGCAGATGGCTTCAGGTTACTGAACACCTCGGGCCAGGTCCTCCTGCAGGTGTGGTAGTTCACCAGAAGCTGCAGCGCTCGGTCATAATCAAATTTCCTGGCCCTGAGGAATCTCAGCAAAAAAGCATCGTCCAGGCACGTCCCCAGGGAGGGATAGTCTTTGCACACCATGTCTCGGAGAGCCTGCACATCACGGAGCCTCCATTCAGGCTTCTCTTGGAGCTCTTCCCGGGCTTTGGTAACAAGATCCGGGGACAGAGAACAGACATACCTGGGCCGATCTGGGAAGAGCTCGCTGTCCGACGGGGACCCTGCCGATGGACTTGTCCTGGTGCAGTCGCTGTCTCCTGACATAATGCAGCAGGAATCTGTCAAAGACCAAGGGCTGCACATGACCAACAATCCCATGGACCGACAACCACACTGATTATTTACTTATTTATTATGTTCTGCACCCCTGTCTTTCCCAGCTAAGGATGCTGCCTGTCCAAGAACTGGTACTACAGCCAGATGCACAGTTCAGACATTTTAATTCTTACCAAGATTAGAAAGTGCATATTTCTCTAATCTCTATATCCTGCCCAGCAGGTAGAAAACTACCTCGGGTGAAACCTAACCAAATAAACAGAATTTAAAATACAAAATTACACAGCTTCATTGCAAAACCACAGAATTCAACGTGCCTTTAATGCTTGTTTCTATATCCAACTGGAGACTAAAGCAAAGCAAACACATCCCAGTTAGGCAGGATTCTCACACTTGGTCAAATCAGTCCCTCTTCCGAGCAGCTCTCCAAGCTAGGAGCTTTCATTAACTCTGGCAAACACGGGCACTGATGAGCATCTCTGCCCACAGGGGTGTTTGGAGCAATTCAAACAAGGCGGAGCAGCGCTCAGGAACAGGAGAAATGCCTGCAGTGCACACACCGGAGCAGCAGGCTGGCAAAGCTGCAGACTCTCATGCACTGCACAGCTATTAACGCTGCCTTAATCTAGTTTTCAGCATGATGCCACTATTTCCGAACCGGGGGCTGCATTCCCAGGTCCAGCCACAAGTGGATAGAGGACAATGAAAAATCAGAAAGCTGCATGTCTGGCACGACTCTTGTAGCCGGAATGGGATTAAAAACCATGCCTTTATTTAGCTGAGCTATTCGCATTCAGTCCCCCCCAAGACAGGAGAAAGCCCCTGTCCCCCCGAGCCCCCTTCCCCTCCGGTGACAGCCCCGGCATCGCCCACGGGATGCGCCCGGGCCCGAACGGCGCCCCGGCCGAGCACAGCGGCGACGAGCGAGTACCGAGGAGTGCCGAGGAGTACCGAGGAATGCCCAGCACTGCCCACCTCCCGGTGCCCCCGGTCCTCCCGTACCGCAGCCCCCGC